>JAUEKY010118247.1:0-10316 GCA_031833965.1 Scyllaea pelagica
CCCAAGTCGGACTCGAACCCGCGTCGCTTCGTTTCAGTGCCCAGAGCCATGACCACTGAGCCACCGTGGCCCCCAGCCTCAAAGATACACAGACAAATCCCCAAAGGATGGACTATGATCCTCAAACAAGGCTTAGAGAAAGAGAAAATGTGGCCCATCCAAAAGAGACATGGAGAAAGATGATTGAGGGAGAACTGAGGACGAAAGGCCTATCATTGGACACGGTCCTGAAAACTGCTGCAAACAGTGCCAAGTGGAGATCCTTGCTGCTGCCTTAAGTGCTAGATGGCACAGAGAGGATTGAGTAAATGAGTTTTCAGTAATGAGACAACTGAGAGTTTAGCATAGGACCACCCACATGCTGCAAACGTTTACTAAAGTGCAGCTCTTCATTGAAAGTGCAACACATTGAGGGCGTGTGCAAGAACCAGAGCACAAATCTTAATACATAGAGATGAAGAAATATGATCATCAGATACCCTTACTCATAAAAGTAAAAGAGAAGGTAAAGTGATCATGTCCCACACTGTCAGTACAAAAAAAGAAGATAGCTTAATGTAAGCTTTTTTGGCTTCTAGGTTTCTTGAAGAAGGGATTGATGTGGTACAGAAGAATTGATGCGGGGTTAAAGCCAAAATGATCCAATCAGCCATGAAATGAAAACCTATTTTTTTCATCTTTAACTGTTATGACTATTACAACAAGAATTTCTCTAATCTTTGTATCATAGCTAGAATTTCAACCACTTACAAACGGTGTTGAGATACCATCTCTTGTAAAAGATTATAGTATATCAAAAATGGCATTTGAAATGTGTTTGGATACTTTGTGAATAAGAAATAAAGAAACTCAGAGATCAATTTGAGAGTAACAATTTAATGATTATGGCAAAATAGATTTAGAAAAAATATTGCATCTTTATATACCTTGAAAACGTTGCTCATTATCAAGAAAAGATATTTAATAAAAATTAATTGATATTGTTGTCAAGTTTATAAAGTGAATATTAAAAACTTTCTGTGATATTCTTTGTTTAGAAATTAACAAAAAACAAACAAACAAAAACAAAAAAAAAACAACAAACAAACCAAGACAAACATATATCTTCAGTAGTAATATGACTCAAGAGACTTGAGATTTACGTTGCGGAAACTAATTAGAAAACATCAGAGTACAATTTCTTCTTTTAACATAAAGATATTATTCAGAATCAACTAAAATTGAAATATGATGTAAAACAGCTGCCTGCTATATAGAATCACAATTCTGATACGTCCTGAGTCATAAGAATTACAGATAGTTTAAGGCTTTGATAAGGCTACAATCTGATAGCTTATATAGAAACATTCCCTATCTTTTTCATCTTACATTTAAAAGAATGAATAACAGTGAAAGAATACAACATTTTTCTAGAATCAACAACAAAAAGGTAGGAGCTGCCCAATAATGGAGCTATAATGGTTAAGCTTGAAAAGTGAAAAAATTGTTTTGATTGAATGATAAATGATAAGAGACTGACCAATCAAACTTTTATCAAAACTAGTCGTTGTGTAAAAGAATTGATAAATGTTTATTTTACAAGATTTTGCAATATATCAAAACAATTGCCAATAAAAAGTCACTGAATTTTTAACAAATTATTGGATAGTCATTACCTTATTCTAAAAACATTCTTACTGAATAAGTTGGAAGGTAAGACATCATGGAATTATGGATGGATTTTAAAAGATAAAAAATAAAGCTCTTCTATGAGGTAAGATGCTGAACAGTGTTCAGCTAAAGCATTTCATGTTTTTGGCCAAGTAATGTTGAGTAGATAATCTTATGGGTCGGTATCACAGAATATTGATCAAGTAGAAAATGCTTTTATAAATTCCTTTAAAACATTTCTAACAAGTCAACCAATATAAATCATCAGCATCTCATCCAAAAGGATTTCACAGGGCACAAAAATCAATGATATGTAAAATGGATTTGATGAATATGAGGGAAACATATATGGAATGGCAATGTTAATTTGCGGGAGTAATATGTAAAGCAAAGAATAATCAGATATTCCTAGAAAAATTAACCTCAAAAGAGGGGTAAAAACAGCAACCTATGTCTACGAAATTGGACATAATGTTGCTGCAAATAAAAAGCATATATTGGAATTAATTACATAAGCTTTATTGGGAAGCTGCCTTCAATGTTTGGGAGCTGGTCACAGGCAATGCTGACTTCTACTTCTCTCTCCTTTGATTTTTTGGGGCGGGCAGCAGGCTTCACAGTCAAATCAATGTGACGTGTTTCTTTGGCTTTTATGTTGCTGTCAAATAAGAATAGAATACAAGGATTTTTACAAGATTTATAGCAGTTCTGATAACTTTATCGAGAGAAACCTGACTATTTTGTTTTATTTCTGCATTTTTTATGCAATATAAGCAGAACTCTTTTATCTGTTATATAAAATCATAATATTCAGTTTACAACGTTTAAATCATCATACCTAAGACATCAAGGAAAATTATCAAGTAATCTCAATGTTACAGTTGTACCAAAATCTTTTCCATCTTCTTGTTAAATAAGAAAAAGAATAAGACTTGGCAGCACAAAAAGCAAAGTAAGCCAAGAGTAAGAGATGAGCAGCTTTCAAAACTGAAAATGAAAACAGAATGATATCTATTTTTTTCTGACATTTGCTAACAATTGACATGTCTCTGGGCAAAAACCTATCTTATTGTAATGAAAAATTGCTATTTAAGATAAGTAAAAAAAATTAATGAGTTATCATAACCCATGCAACTCACTTAATTTTCTTCTGGTAAACACAGTGCTTTTTCTCAAAGCCATCATCCAGCAGCTTGATACTGCCCTCTACCTCCAGGCAGCAGTTTGTCAGATCCTTGTTCAAAGGGTTGGTAAATTCAAGCTCTATCTTGACAGGCTCACCTGCTTTCACGGGATGTTTTGGACCCTAAAAGAGAAGAGAAAAATTTTAGAAACTGATGGTTTCTCCTTCAACACAACCTTTGTTTGTTTCTTGAGGGTTTTATGGCGCTATCGGCACAATTTAGGCCATGTCAGCGCCGGACAGATAATATAAAGAAAAAAGAAATCTGCAGAAGCTGCTGTTTGGACACTGTGATAGCAAAAGGTAATAAGTCCAACAAGTCATGAAAAAGCCCCCTTAACTGTAAAACAACTCTGGTATTGAACACCGTGATAGCAAAAGGTAATAAGTCAAGTAAGTCATAAAAAAGCCCCTTTAAAACAACTCTGGTAATGATAACTTTTGCGGATTGTCTCTGTGTGCTGATATGAGATACACACCCTATTTCTTTTCTTAAAAATCTTCATCATTGCATTCAATACACCTTTGTTGGTTATATTGAAGGTGGAGCCCTTCTAAACAAGAAACCATGCTGACACACAGAGATAAGTCTCACTCAGAGATCTCAATTGGTCAAGTCACAGCGGACATCTATATTGACAACAGGACAACCAGTTTTAGCTATTTTTATCATGAATAAGGTTCTGATCAAGTGACCGTGTGAGCAAAGCGTAACCCCCCCCCCCCCAAAAAAAAACAAACAAATAGCTGCCTGTGTATATGGAATTGACCAAGTTGGATACATAAGGACCACTGGGTCACCGGGATGATACTTGTTTTGCTAAAATAGATTACAAAAGATATCAGACTTAATGCATACAGACCTTGACCTTGAATCTTGGACCTTCCAGCTGGATATCTTCTGAAGTGCAAACTCGATTCTCATGATCATCAAAATCCCTCACTGTACCCATTGCAAGAACAGACAAGGCCAACTGAGCATCACACTCAGCCAGGTATCGGTCAGACTCTATTTTCACATCAAAAGTTTTAGCTGTGGATGAAAATAAGTTAATGATTTCATGTCACTTATTTTGTTTTGGTTTCCCAAATGGAAAAACAAATTAGTCCAAAAAATGAACTTCCTGTGTAACTCAATTGACCTTCATCACAGATATGTCCTTGATTTGTCCCTTTACTCTGAGACCCCAATCAAAGATATATATTAATTTTTTACTATACTGTTGAAACTGCTGTTCAAATAGCAAATGCAATAAATTTTTTCAATAAACAGACTATTGTTTCTTTTTTGAGAGTTTTAGGGTGCTATCAATTCAGGTCATTTCAGCACACAAAACACACTACAACACTATGTTTGTCGATGAGCAGACCATATCTTTATGTGTTTTGCTATCAGATTGATTGATCTAAATAAGTGATGGATGTGATTGTGGAAAGCAGCTATAAAGCCCAGATGATTAGCATCGACCCAGCTCAACAGTCTTAGGACCCAAAGAGTAAATGAAAAGCTTCCAATACTCAACTATACACTGTGATTAATGTGGAAATTGTTCAGTGTTAAAAGCCCATGGCACTGATCACAAGAGTTTTGAAGATATATTACCAATGAACATAATCTAAAAAAGTGAATGATAAATAAAACAAACAGACTGTCGGTTAAGCAACTGTCATCACTTAAATGCATTATGATGATGCAGAATTTAGAACTTAAGGATCAATTTCAAATTTCACAGATAGAGGAATGTTGATTGAGGGAAAGAAACAATGTTAGCATTCTCTTTGATGAGTTAAAAGATAATTTGAATATGGTATTTCACCACAATGGGATACACACATTAATTTCTTAATAGAAGCTTTCATTGCATTTTAAAACTTCATTACTTACATTCATTGGGATCAATGTTGACCTCGCTAAATGAGTTGCTTGCAATTTTGCGGGTGCCAATGACATCTCCCCAGTATGTCATGGGTCTCACATTTGCGGAGACTTTCACACTGCGCTTTTCTTTGGCTTTGTTCTCTACCTTGATGGTGGCAGTAAAATCTTCTCCAACCTTTGGTGTTTCCACTGGAAGGATATCCAAGTTGACGCCCTTCAGAACAAGAAAATTACCAAATTATGATTGGAAATCTCAAATAAAACATGGACTGAACCCAGGAGATAACATTGGATAAATGTATTTCATAAAGCACAATACATTGTATTACAATAAAATAGCATTTGATGGTTGATAAAAGGCTGACATTTATCTTACAACGGTTACAATGATATCATAAAACCTTATAGCAATACTGCATATCGATTCCCATTACAACAAGCATCAGATGACCCAAATTTGTATATTATATGATATCTAAGAGAAGAATGCAGCTTGTCAACTCTGTTCTCTAAAATGTTCAGAGGACTTGCAGATCTTGTGTCAAGAGTTGAACTGCTCCAAATTGATAAAATTCTGAAGATCAAGGAGTGAGCTCTGATAATTCATCCATACAATGATGAATTACATAAACAACAAAACATGTCATGAAAGCACTATACTAATATCAGCACTAGGTTACTTCTAACAGTAGTAGTATTAGAAGTTGTATTTGTAGTGATAGTACTAGTAGTTGCAGTAGTAATAGTAGAAGTATTGCACATTTACGAATCAGCACTCACGAAGTCTGACCACGGCTACCTTGCATAGTAACTCAATACGTGACAGGAAATGCTACTGGCCAACTAGTGTGGAGTGGCTGCACACAGCAGCTATCTGAGGCTGTGTAAACAAATGTATTTTTAGCCTTTACTCTAATCTATTTAGATATACTAGTTAAAAACTCTCCCTCTAATAGAGTTGTATTCTACATAAGAGTTCACTCCATGGCTTATCTATGCCACTTGATACATTGCTGAGGCTCAGTATGCCTGCTTTACAAGGATAAATTGAACCATCATTAAACAATGGTATCAAAATGCAGGTTCTGCGTGGATTAGGGTGTGAAAAACAAGGGGGAGGGTGAAATAAATTGGAAACAAACAACTGAACACTACAGGTTGTTGACCTGCAGCTGCCCCCCATTGCCCTTCTTCTCCCTCACAGAACTGCAGTTGGCGCTTTTGTTTTCCCACAGCCGGTGGCAGTCTAACTAAGTGAATGCTGTGAGTTGAAATTTGTTACTTTGATCAAAGTAGTATCAGCAGCAATGACCAATAACCAGACATACCAGAGATACATAGCAAAGACCGGCAAGGCTACCAATATCACTATTACTATCTATATCATAGCTACCATTTGTATCAATAACAATTTGCTAAACATGTCATTGGATCAGTGGTCCAATGCATCTAGTTATTTCCTTGGCAAGATGAATGACACTTACAGTTGGATTGTGAAACAGATGCCTAGACATGCTTCCGTCAAGAGCTTTTTCCATAGCTTCCCTTTCAGCTACAGATCCTGTTTGAAAATAGAGCGAGCCAAAATGACAAAAATTACAATCACTTTTATTAATTCAGGTGTAAAAGAATGTAGAGAGGACATGCAGAGTGGTAAGACGAGAGACAAGATAAGAGGCCCTAGCCTAGAAGAAAAGGCCATAGATAGGGATAGTTGGTAAGGTTTTCTAGTTGTCTGAGGTATCTGAATTGCAATGGAAAAGTAACTAAACAAGCAAGATTGGAAATGCAGATTAATTTGAAAAAATGAATAAAAACTTAAATTCATAAAGTAATTGTTGTATCAAAGATATCAGATATATATAATTGGATGTTGATAGCAATAATAATGACTTAATGAAGTACCAAGAAATTTGCACATCAATATATTAGTATCAAATATTGATGGCTTTTTTAAAAATTTTGGAATGAATAAAGGTACAGCAATTTAAATGACAATAATCAAACATATAAAAAAGGACTTATGTTGTCATCAAATGATTATTATTACAATAGCGTAACATACAGAGAAATGCGTTTAAACCAAAAACCACTAAAACAAAAAAAAACTCCTAAAGTGAAAACAATCAAAATATTTGTTTTGTTGCACATTAACACGAAATCAAGAAACTATGTATTTCTGTACCAAAATATGTTTTGACCAAAATAAAAACTCTGGTCCCTACAATTTTGGTTTAAACAAGTTTCACAGCAGTTTTAATTGCATGTAGCTTAATGTATAGCAAGGGCGGAGGGAACTAACAGAGATTCTCAAGGAAAGAAGATTGAGTTATTTTGGCTATGTGATTAGAGTGGGGCTGGAAAAAGTTCAAAAGAGGACATCCAGTTGGATTCCCACAGGGAGAAGAAAACAAGGATGACTAGGACTGTGGGGGTGGGAGAAACCTAGAGGGAGACATGAAAAGGCTCTTATATCAGCTGGATGGAGGCTGAGGACTTGGCTCAGCAAAGAGACCAAGGGCAGAGAGTGGTGGCTCTATGTCCATCATTGCACAAAGACCAAGGTTTAAAGTCAGGTAATTAAAACTGGCACCACTAGTACCACTCAACAGCGGTATATGGACCCGACATAATGTTTGACACCAGAGTGTGTCAAAAGTATAAGTATAAGCACAATCTGATTCCAAACAAAAGTCGAGAAAAACTCTGAGCCAAGACATTAAAACAAGCAGGTGGCTAGCCCATGAAAGCTAACACTTATGTTAATTGTTATATCATATTTGTTTGGAACAGTGGAAAAATAAAAGTAAAAGAATAGAACAAGTTTGAGGTACTATTCAGGATACCCAACCTTTGATTCTTATACCTCTACTTTGATAAATGATAAATATGATATGTACAAAATAAACAACTAAAACGTTTCATGATATGTTGACAATACAAACCTTCTGGGTGTTTGTACAGATTGGTCACATCCAGCCTATCATCCTTCTCAAAGCCAAAGAATGAAAACTGCATTTGCTGACCCGTAGGAGATTTTGTGCTCATGTTCTTTCCAACTCTAGAGGGGAAAATAATGAATAACTCTTTTTAGAATATTCATATTCTGTGGCCATAAATCTTCAGATTTTCCTTTGTTCTTGATATTAATAATAATAATGATAATAATAATAATAATAATAATAATAATAATAATAATTATAATAATAATAATAATAATGATAATAATAATAATGAAAATGATATTGACAATAATAGTCTAATAATCATAACAATTCTGATAATGATAATAAAAATGATAATAATAATAATAATGATAATAATCATAATAATAATAATAATAATAATAATAATAATAATGATGATAATAATAATAATGATAATATTTATAATAACAATAATAACAAACAACAACAATAATATCAACATAGACAACAGCAATAGCAGCAACAGCTGCCCAGCATCACAAGCAGAAGCAGCAACAATCAACCAACAACAGCAACAACAACAACAACAACAACAACAACACAAAAAAACCCCCAGAAAACAAAACAAAACAATTCAGCATTCACCTAGAGCATTGTATTGTATTGTTTAATATTTCGGCAGTAAGCTGGGTGCTAAAATGGCTTATATAAACATTGCCACTGGCGGGGTCTGAGATCAGGGAAACGCTCAGTGTTCAAAAGTGAGAGTATGGAAATTAAATATCGCTTTACACGTTGGCGATAAAAAATAAACATGGGCTTATAAAAGGCCGCCGGCTCTGGGTAGACCCTCTATTGAAGGCCCGTGTGTACGACCAAGAACTTGGATTGATTTCAAGTCAACATGCAAGGTGAACGTTTTGAGCTTTATGACGAGTTACGATTTTATCTATAGTCTAGTTCTCTTGTCTTTTTTCCATGCTTCTCTTGTCTTCTCGCTCGACTTGTGTTCGGTCAAAACCGGCTTCGTTGGCGCACTTGGTTGAGCGTCGGCCTCGAAACCGGTAGGTGGCAGGTTTGATTCCAACGTCGCGACATACCTAAGTCGTAAAACTCGTTTTTTAGCAGCTGCCCGCCTGGCAATTGGTAGTGTGGGAACAGTGCTAAGGCTGGTTGGCCCGGTATCAGACTGGGTGAGATGTTCGTTTCAGCTCTCCATTTGTCTATGTGTGGCAACGCGACCAATAAGTATTGTGTAGAAGCAGGCGTTAAACTATAACTTTTTAACTTTTTAAAAGCTGTCTCACCCTGTATCATTTTATTCATTTAATAATGTCGTTTCTTCTCGCTTGTCTTGTTTCTCGTTTGTCTTGTCATTTTGTTTCTCTTGTCTTCTTATTTGTCTTGTCTTCCCGCTTGGCTTGTGTTTTGTTGGCACGCCGCTGTCGCACCCTCTACTGTTTTCATTATCGAGCCGAATTGCTCCGTGCTTTCAGACTTGTCTTCTCGCTTGTCATGTCTTCTCGCTTGTCTTACCTTCTTGCATTTTTGTCTTCTATCTTCTCTTGTTTTCTCATTTGTCTTGTCCTCTTGTTTATCTTGTCTCCTCGCTTCTCTTGTCTTCTCGATTATCTGGTCTTCTCACTTCTTTGTCTTCTCGCTTGCCTTGTTTTCTCGTTTATCTTGTTTTCTTGTTTGTTTTGTCTTCCCACTTTTTTTGTCTTCTCGCTTGTCTTGTCTTCTCGGGTGTCTTGTCTTGTCGCTTTTCTTGTTTTCTCATTTATCTTGTCCTTTCGATTTACTTGTCTTCTCACTTGTCTTGTCCTCTAGCTTCTTTTGTCTTCTTGCCTCTCTTGCCTTCTCACTTGTCTTGTCCTCTCGCTTCTTTTGTCTCCTGGCTTCTATCATCTTCTTGCCTCTCTTGTCTTTTCGTTTGTCTTGAATTCTCGATACCCTTGTCTTCTCTTGCGTCTTGTCCTCTTGCTACTTTCCTTTTATCGCTTGTGTTTTCTTCTCGCTTGTTGTGCCTTCTTGCTTTTTCCTAGATTCTGTTTTCAAACCCTCCCTGTACAATCGCTTGTCTTGTTTTCCCGTTGGTCTTGTCTTTTCCCTTGTCTTGTCTTCACGTTTGTCTTGTCTTCTCGTTTGTATTGTCTTCTCCCTTGCCGTGTCTTCTTGCTTCTCCTGTCTTATCCATTGTCTTGTCTTCTCGATTGTTCGTCTTCTTGCTTATTTTGTATTCTCGCTTGTCTCGCCATCTAGCTTGTCTTGTTTTTCGCTTCGCTTGTCTCTTGCTGCTCTTGTCTTTTCACTTGTCTTGTCTCCTTGCTTCTTTTGTCTTCTTGCTTCTCTTCTGTACTCAGTTCTCTTGTCTTCCCGCTTGTTTTGTCTTCTCGCTTATCTGATCTTTTCGATTGTCTGTTTTTAATTGGTAGGGTGCTCCGTAATAATTGTCTTCAATATCTGTCATCATCGTAATGATAATATTTTAGAACAAAGCATCTGTTCATTTATCACGATTATCTAATTCAGTTTGTTATTACATATTATATTTATTTATATAGGGGCCACGGTGGCCCAGTGGTCATGGCTCTGGGCGCTGAAACGAAGTGACGCGGGTTCGAATCCTGTCTTGGGAACAAAAAAAATCACATGGTGATTTTTATCGCTAAAACCC
>JAUEKY010118469.1:0-10313 GCA_031833965.1 Scyllaea pelagica
ATAATAATAATAATAATAATAATAATAATAATAATAATAATAATAATAATAATAATAATAATAATAATAACAATGATTATGATAGTAATTATAATAATAATGAAAATAATTCTAATGATAATGATATAACGATAATGATAACTACTGATAATCAAAATAATGATATTGATAATATATTAACAATGATGATAATGATAATAATGATTATGATAATAATCATTAATAATAATCAAAATAGCGCTAGAACCAAGTAAATTAAGGTCTGATCTGGTTGGTTTAAAGCAATTTTATTCATTTTTCACATAAGATTTAAATGCACTTCTCATTTAAGATTAATCTCACAACATTATATTGTGGAGACATAACATTGTTGAAAACGTGACTGAATAGTTTATTTCCACTGAGCCGAAAAGCAGTTATCCCTCCATTCTCTATTAACTATGAACTGCATTGCATAAGAGGCTAGTTAAGTATGTGTAATGATAAAAGGCTACATCATAAAATGCTGTGCAGCTGTTGGTTGATTTTCATCTCAAACTTATGGTCTAATGGCATCTCTTCTTGTCTTTGTCTGATTAATTTGCCGAATAATCAAGATGTAGATAAGTGTTTCCAGGGAGGGGTATATTGAATTGGGTGATTGACAGAAGTATTCAAATATTACTTTTCAATTAATACTTATCGATCATCCTTTAAAGTATTTTGAATAAAGCAATAATCTCAAGCTTTATCAAAATGAAGATATTATTTACAGCGGTTCTGGTTAAAACAAAAACTGAATAGTTATGGTTCACCTTGATATCAGCCTTTAACGTGGATAAATCAAGTGTATGGCAGATCCAAAATAATATTTTTATGTTTTTGCTTAGCTTTCACCAAAAAGGGTGCTGTTTTCCCATTGCTGAATTCATTTTTCCACTGTTTTTGTTGTTTCTTTTCTTTAGAGCTAAAAACATTCATTACAAAAATGAATAGTCTAATTTTGGATTTCATTAGAAAATGGCTTTTAATTTCAGGACTGAAGATGGCATACAAGCTTTTCCCAGAGGGTCTTATCACAGGAACCTTGCCAGCCTCCATCTGGGATGAGATTCACCCTCCATCTAAAAACCCCAAGCATCGAGAAGAGCAGAGGAAAGTGCCTGCCAACATCACCCATTTCACCACAGACTGCATTGACAAGCTGCTCATACTTTTAGACGGAGCTTTGACCGACAGAAGTGTGGGAAGTAAGTGTTTTGTTTTGTTAGCAGATCCCTTTGATACTACTCAATAGCAGTGTAGGAATCGGACATAATGTTTGACATCAGAATGTGTCAAAAGTATAAAAGCACTATCTGTTATCAAACTAAAGCTAGGAAAAACTCTGAGCCAAGAGATTAAGACAAGCAGGTGGCTAGCCCACTTTGCCCACTCTTGGATGACTCAAAGAAAATAGACATTGAGGTGTACATCTAGGGAGGTAAAACAAATTTTGATGTAGCCTGAGATTAGATTTGCAGCCTTATCTACAAAAATATGCTGCTTAGCCACTGCAGGCAATGGGAAGTAAGCATGTTTCCTAATGCCACCACAAAGATCCTTAACCTTATCTGGCCTAATAAACTGTGACAAAAAATAAGCAAGAATATTTGCCAGACCTAAGGGTTTTCACCTCTGCTGTAAAGACCAGAACTCCTTGAACAAGTTTATTTATTCACACACATGAAAAAAATGTAGTTTTGAATGTTGTGGTTGCGTAAGCAAAATGTTCTTGAAATACTTTGACAAAGGCTTAACAAAATTTTTAACTCATTCCACCCTAATCACTGATATAGTTGTGATATATCCATTTATGTTGTGGCCCCGACCTTGGATATATCCATGTTTGACTATACAGCTCAAACCACTGAGCTGCTTAAATACTAATGCAATATTTTTTTTATAGAAAGACTGTAACACTATTGTGTCAATAAACAAATCACAGCTTTAGGTGGTGTCTGCGATTTGATTGTCTGTTCCTAATGAGTCAGGGCTGTTATTGTGGAGTGCTACTGAAGTGTCCAGGAGTTTGGCTGGTTCAATGGGCTCAGGGCTGTAAGAGTTATAAGGATTCAAGATATGGCTACTGAATTCAAAGATTTTCATACAGTTAGCTGTGAGAAGAGGTAAAAAATAATAGAGTCAATAGTTCTAAGATATAAAAAGCTTTTTTTTCTACAGAGTCTACCAACTTTCTACTGGATGAATTTTGGCAGTTGATTGCTTAAAAAAATCGTCTAGATCAAAACTGCCTTCCAGGATAGGATAAGCTTGAAAATAAACAAAGTCTCTGTGTAAAGGGCCTCTGTCAATTTTGGCATTCTTTTTTATTTGCCCGTATAAAAAATTTTCACTCCATGATTTTGATTTCCTCTTGAGCGTAGTTCACAAGTTACAAAGCATCAGTGCATTAATAGAAAAATTGATGCACATTGCGGTTGAAAGGGGGATGTGTTTGTTATTGTATGGGTTTGGCTTTGCATCATGAACGATGTATTGATGCAAGAGATAGGGCAGGGAGATTTGATTTCAAACAGATATTGTATGAAGACCCCTTCAGAGCCAATGTTGGTTTCGTTATTAGATTTAATGACTTCTGTGCCCATCTTAGCCCTCTTGACTTTTTAAACAGTGTTCAGTGTGGTTGTTGCTCTTTATGCTTATTCAACTAACGGGCAATGCTGGGAGTTCAGGCTAGCAGGGAAAAAAATCATTAGAGATTGTCAGATCAAGGATGTCGAATGGATAGAATTAAGATCCTTTGGATAGATAGGAAATGGACATTACTGTTACTTACACCATGACTATCATTATTTTTAAGATATATATATATATATATATATATATATATATATATTTCAAAGTCTTATTGCAAAAAAAAATTCTTTATCTTTCATTCATGCCTTAACTTATTGGATTGAAATAAAAATCTCATTGTGTTCTGCCCAGGTCGATTGTCCAAGGCCTCAAGAGCTGGCCGAGCCACCAGTCTCACCTCCACGACGTCTCTGACCAGCCTCGGAAAGAAGCCTTTCAAGTGAAAAATATAAGCATTGCTGTATGGGAGGTAAGGGATTGATGTTTCACTGATGGTGCAGGACAGGTACAAAGGCAACGAGTGATGGGACTCACTGCCTTTGTCCCAAACAAGGAATGGAGAGCATTTATATAGCGCAATATCTACTTAACGTGCTCAAAGCATGAGGACAAAGCTTTTAACGGTCAGGTAGTCATTTACACCTGTGTGGAGTGGGAAAATGTGAGTAAAGAGCCTTTTCCAAGGACTCAACTTTGTGCCGTCAAATGGTGGCAGGTCATGGGTTGAATCCCTAGCAGCATGATACCAAAAATGTAAAAATCAACAGTTTAGCAGCTGTCTTGTCTAGCATTTGACATTTTCGGAACAGCGTTGGCTCAGTGTCAGTTGATTGGGTGAGATATTTGAGTGATCCCTCTGTTTACTTCTGTGTGGCACCACATTTACCTGTCCAGAGCTCTCGGCTGGTTATATCACTTTTTAAGCATTGCAACATAGCATTATACCTCAGGCCTGTAAATTCTAAGCTCATAGGCTGATTTTACACTTTGCAACCTGTGATTGAAATATGTAAAATTATGGTATATCAGACAAGCAAATTTTAAATTTTTAAGTCTTAACTTTTTAACGATATTTTGAACTTTCTTACTTTTATGAAAATGGGATGGTGGAAAATGTTCAGACTTTTTGGAGAATGGGCATTTACAGGCCTGAAACCTGAATTTTAAAATGTTAAAAACGTTAAGACTCTATTGCATGCCTTCTAATTTCACAGAATTTTGTTCATTGTATGAGATTGGGATTTTTGCTAGCAAATGGGTTGGCATAAAGAAACAATATTCATGTAGCAGCTGGCATCTCATTAAAATAGTTATAGCCAGCCATTTTTGGTTGCAAAGAATCATGCTGTTGTATAGAAATGGATTTGCATATAGAGCACAAATTGTAGATATAGATTGTCTCACAACAGGTAAGAGTGTGCTTCAGCTCAGGCCATTGTAATTACGTTTGACTTCATCAAGAGCTTGTCCACCAGTAAAGTAGAGAAAATTGGCTCAGTCAGTAGAGTGGCCTCCAAAGAACTAGTAGGCCATAGGTTTGTTCTTGCTTGATCATAACTAAGATGTAAAAATTAGCAAGTTAGCAGCCATTGCACCTACTGGTCAGCATTGCAGGAATAGTGCTGAGACTGGGTAGCACAGATTCTGTATCCGTATACTGTGACTGGGGAAGGTATTGTAGTGAAACTTCCCTTTATTTCTTTGTGGCAGCATGGTAACTCTTCTAGAGAGAGCTCTGCTTTATACATAGCTTTTTGTGCAGCTGAATTTCATTTCTCATTTGAAAAAAAAAGAACAAAAATGGAACATTTCCTGTGATGATAGAATCAATTTACAATAATTATATCTCATGCATTTCACTTCTCCCTTGCCTATTGCTAGAAATGCTGCCAGCAAGTTGTTGACGTCACAAGAACAAGCTGTTGAGCTCTGCATAGCGGAATAATCTTTAAATTTTGTGATAAATATGTTTTGCTCATGATGGACTCATTATTCCTATCATTGTTTACTTGGCAATAGTCACAAGTTGTTACCTGCTGTTGTCTTTTTAAGAAAATACAGTTTCTTAGCATGTATCAAAAGTATTACATTCAAACTTTTCTGTTTCTCATTCCCACTATTACTGTTTTTAAGTACTCTCTAGCTATAAGAATTGCCAGCTGTGTTTCAATTTTTTAGCACCAAGGCTGCTGCAGTTTCTCATGACTCTCTCTGAAGTTATTGCCTTAACTCAATGCATTCCATCCAAAAACTGTTTTGCATTACTGTTTTTATTTGTTAAAGCAATCCAAACCGAAATGGTATTTTCATACATATAAACAATGTTTGTAGGGATAAACATGTTGGCAAAAAAAATTTATTGATCAAAGACATACACTCAACTTACATTTGGATCCCTTTCTTTTTGATCCAGTTCTGAATATTTACTCATGTGCATTGAATCAAATCCTGTAGAAAACAATATAATTTATTTTCTCACTGATCCATTCACATGTCATTGTAGACAAAAGCTCATTATTCCTGATTATTAGCTTGTCATTTCAATTAATGAAATCATTTTTTTCCTAAAACCTTTGATTTTACTTAAGTATAGCAATATTTGTTTGTAGAAATTTAGAAGGAAATATACGGGTGTCAATGTGGTATATGCCTGTGAATTTGAGCATTCTCTTCACTTTTTGTAATGGTGCAAGTAAAAGATGGTTATTGTGATCATTTTGATCATCTATTAGACATATTTTTTTGTTGGGTTGTTTATTTTCCTTCATTCTTTTCATTCTCTTGACTAGATATCATAATGGACTTGTAAATATAACTACCTTTATCTATTCATACTGTGAAGAGACAAATAGTTGTAGGATATTCTATGACAAAGTTGTTGGTTTGAAGTGTTTGAAAATGCCCATCTAGTACCCCCTGCTTCAATCGCTGCTTATAGCATATAGACTGTAGTAAGGAATGGTTGTAGTCAGAGGTATTTCTTAGCAGCATGTGTATAAGTGTGTGTGTGTGTGTGTGGGGGGGTGTTATTTGTGTGTGTGTGTGTGTGTGTGTGTGTGTGTGTATGTGTGTGTGTTGTGGATTTGTATAGAAAGAGACTGTGCAGTGACTCTGAGAAGAAGGTGTGTCTTTTGTTTATATGATGAAATGATACTGTGAAGTGATCCAGTGTGTGTGTGTGTGTGTGTGTGTGTGTGTGTGTGTGTGTGTTTGTATGGAAGTTTCTAAGCAGTCTGTATATTTGTGTGAAATGTGAGTGCCCATTCTGCACAGGGGTAAGTGTTGTGTAATTTTTTTATGCTCTGTTCAGATATATCACTCAATTTCAACCAACTCAATTAGATTCAAAGGTCACATGACTCTCACTTGTCTTACATTAGACAAGGGAAGCATCCCTGTTTCACATAAATATATAGAGATTTTCTGTCATCAGTTTATTTTTTGTCTAGCTTTTAATAGAGGATGTGTATCATATCATCTTGATTGTATATGAACAAGTATGATAAGTAAAATATTTCCATGGCACAGCCTCAATCAACTTGAATTGAAACAGCAAAGAAACCAAAAATCAATACTTTATTTGTTATTTTGTGTAAACAGCAGCATTAAAACATTTGTGAACTCATTTCAGCATTATAATTGTAATTGTGCATTCAGATGCATTTGACCTTGTTAGCTGAGATCACCTATGTAGCCTGTTTGTGTTAAAATTAAAAACTTTATATCTATATGCTTTAACTTTAATTTGAAGTCACAGAGCAGAAAATTGATTTTCTAATCTTTGCATTTTCCACCCTGCTGACCCTGTTTGAGTTGCTTGTATAATTAAATTCTAATCTCTAAAATTGAAATACTGGGTTCAAGCCTTTTTTCTTTGTTTCAAGTTACTGTTGGAAGGCATTCTAAAAACTGATCCTTGAGTCATGTCTCTCTATTGAGGTTGCAGTATCCACTAGCATCTTGTTTCAACTGGCGTCGCAGGGTTTTCTTTTACTGATTTTGTTAACTCATCAACCATCTTTTTTCATTATTCTATTATCTTTCATTTGGCACCATTATATTCATATTTTAAGCCATTCTCATGAATAAGACTCCATCTTTCTATAAAAAACACTGGAAGTTCCCCTGTTTTACTGATTTTCCTCATCTCTTAGGTCATCATCCCCTGTTTCAATTTAAACCCCACATGGATAAAGATATACTTAAAATCTTTTGGAACTACTTATTTATAATGAACCTGTCAAATAGTTTATCTTCTGTTCTCTTCTTGTTTTGAATGTTTCTGTGTGACAGACTCAATAGGCTATATATTGACTGAAACTGAAACAAAGCCTGTCACTCTTAAATCAAAATGGTGTGTATGGAATTTTATTCATGATCAAAGTTTACCTGTACCAGGTTTATTGTGACATTTGTGAACGACTCTTGAGGTGGCTGCCCAGGGAGACAAGGAGTGTTTCCAGTTATCCACCAAATTCACAGTGGCTCCAAATGGTTGTAGTTGTAGGAATACATACAGTATTTTACTATGTTTGGGTAGTGCAAACCTTTTGTCAATTAGTCATGGTTCTGGTAACAGCCGTCATCCCCACCTGTACATGAATACATATTCTATATGCACTGTAGCCATTGTTTCTTAAATGTTATATACTTCTTAGAGAAATAAGAGCTACAGTTTGTGAAGAATTGAAAAAGATAAACTCTTGACGGCATAACAACTGGAAGGTTTATGTAATTTAGCTGCTTGTGCTAACAATAAAATTGTGCATGAAACTGCTGAAATGGAATTCAAATTGGTGAATTCATGATGATGCTATTTATCAGTCTAGAAAACATAAAACTTTGATGCATTGGTAAATAATTTTGATATAATGTACTGTCTTTGCCAGTATTATTTGAAGCATATTTCCCATTAGATGATAATTTACTTTATATCAGATTCATTACTTGAATGTCTCATCAACAATTATATTATCTTATCTGCTTGAATCATTTGTTGTTTCATCATTTGACAATAGTCATATTCTGTGTGTAACAGTAACATATTGAAGGGGCTCTGGTAGGGTGTGCATCTGTTCTGCATTTGTTCACAATGAGTGTCGTTTTTAACTACACTGAAAACGCGTTAAACCGCCAACCATATGCCTGTTGGAAATGTGGCGTTTTAGTTATTAAGAGAATGACGGGATAGGGAGAACTTTTCCTGACTGTCAACAAAAAGATGAACGTTTGGCTTCCCTTATGATAGGATGAGATAATAACACTAGAAGTAGAAACATATATGGAATTGGGGAGTCTTGAGGATAATCTAGGTATGTTTGTGAATTCTTTAGTGATGAGGTGGGAGTGAGTTTTATTCTACTAATAGTTTTGAGCTGGTAGTATAATGGGAAATAGTTTTTATGTCAACTTAAACATTTAAACGTTTTGATTTAATGCCGGCTTTTTCACAGTTTAGGTCATATCGCCGGCAGAGCACTCTGGACATTTTAACGTGCTGCCACAAAGAGATAAACGGAGGACTCACATGAATACCTCACCCAATCACATTATACTGACACCGGGCCAACAAATCTTAGCACTGTTCCCATAATGCCGAGCGCCAGGTGGGCAGCTGCTAAAAAAAATGATTTTTACAACTTAGGTATGTTGCGGTGTGGTAATCGAACCCGCCACCTACCTGTTACGAGGCAGCCGCTTAACCAAGTGCACCAACAAAGCCGTTTATGTCAACTGAAGTTACAAAGCCTGTGAATTACTGGCTGATGACCTTACAAGTTATTTCTGTGCTATAATATAGTAACAAAACTGGTCCTCAGCAATAAGCAGATGGTAAGCGGGAATGGCAGTACGATGGGTATGTGTGTGTGTGTGTGTGTGTGTGTGTGTGTGTGTTTGTGTGTGTGTGTCTTATATTTGTCGTCCCTGTGGAAAAAAGCGGTCGCCAGCAGGACAGCGAACAACGCTGACTGTACTTTAGTCGCTGTGAGTCCTTGGCCATACCGAGGCTTGTGGTGGCGCTGCCTGTCTGGCTGGTCATGATGGTGTGGGGATATTATGAAAAGAAATGAGATTTTTTTTAGGGGGAGAGGGGGTAGTCGAGTAGCGATAAGGCTATCTCCAGTCGTTGGCTTCAGTGCATCAATAGTGTAATATCAGTCATTCTTATCCGTCGGAAGTAAAATGAAATAATAACGCGTTTCCCTCGATCACGGTGAAACTTGGTAACACTGCATGTCCGGCGAGCGATGGTGATAGGGGATATTATGAAAGAAATGGGATTTAAGAAAAAAGGAGGGGGGGGGGGTTGTCGAGTGGTGAGTAGGTTATCACCTGAGGCTGGCTAAAAGTGCAACCAAACACAAAGACGACACATAGAAACCAACACACAAATAGAGAAATACTAACACAAACGAACAGACTGTGTTTGTTTGTTTGTTTGATTGATTCTTGAGGGTTTTACGGCGCTATCCGCACAAAATAGGCCATGTCAGCGCCTGCAAACAGTCAGAAAAGCAACTAACGCAGCTTCCACGGGTCTCAGCAAGAAATAAAGAGGAAAGAGGGGAGAAGACAGTAAAAGAAAGAAAGGGGGGGGGGGGAAGAAAGAAAGAAAGAGTGCCCTGCAGTCGTCTCACACGACATGTCGGCATCACGGTGGTGCTGTTCTGTAACCCCGGACACAACACGGGAAGAGTTGTAGTTGAAGTCTTTTCCTTTCGAAAAATGTAGGTAGCAGTCGATACTGAATTTAGATATATCACTGTCGCTTTCAAATTGAAAAGACTGGCCTCGTTGGCGCACTTGGTTGAGCGTCCGCGTCGTAACCGGTAGGTGGTCGGTTCGATTACCATACATCGAAATACTTAAGTCGTAAAATTCGGTTTTTAGCAACTGCCCGCCTGGCGCTCGGCGTTATGGGAACAGTGCTATAATGTAACCGGGTGAGATATTCGTGCGGGTTCTCCTTTGATCTCTGTGCGGCAGCACGTTAACATGCCCAGAGTGCTCCGCTGGCGATGTGACCTAAACTGTGTAGAAGCATGCGTTAAAAACATAACTTTTAAACGTTGTTGCTGTTTTTTTTATAAAAGGCATTGACTGATATATCATTCAATCTGCAGTATATATCATTATCTCAGTCGGTCTAGGATTGACTTTATTCCTCCTGTTTTCGTGGATTGATAGTGTAATATCCGACATCTCTGTGCGTTTTCTTCCCTTACGGTGAAACAAGAAGCTACAACCACCCTGTCACTGCCTTTCACTAATAACAACAAAGACTTTGACAAATATTTGTGTTGACTTTTGTTGCAGTTGACTAATCATTTCGTGTGGAGAGTTGTTGCTCGTTCTTTCTGTGATCGATGTATTCGTGTGAGACATTCGCTTGTTCAATGTAACCCAGTGGAATGAGGCAATTGGGTCAATAATACGAATGACGCCGAGAGAAATGATAATGTGTGGATGTGGATTCTTTATCCACAAAAGTGCAGACTTAATATCTTACACACACACACACACACACACACACACACATGTACACACACACATTTAATACTCATTACACACAAAATAGCTGAAATTAGATTTTGGGTTTTTATCGTTTTCCATCGGTTTTATCATCTTTTTTTATTCAAGTTGGGAGAAGTGGTTGCGGGGGGGGGGGGGCGGGGGGGGGGGGGGGGGGAGGG
>JAUEKY010118580.1:0-10312 GCA_031833965.1 Scyllaea pelagica
TACTTTTTTTTTATTAATTTTTTTCTGACCCCAGTCAGAAATTAGGCAAAGTGCCCAAAATTGCTCAGTAAGAGGTCAGATTCAGGAATCGAGGTCACCGCAGTGAGTCAGTTAAGGTTCAACATTTTGTTTCATAACAGTATATAGGCCATATCACCAGCAAAGCGCTCTGGACAAGTTAACATGCTTCTACACAGAGATAAACAGAGAACTCAAATATCTCACCCTGGCCAAAAATGCTGACACCGGGCCAGTACTGTTCCCATAATGCTGATTGCTAGCAGGACAACTGCTGAATTACTGGTTAAAAAAAGTCGTATGTATGAACTGACAAGGATTAAAGACATGACTTATCAATCCCAAGACAGACAATAAACCATTGGAGCCAATAATCCACAGCCATTTGGGGGAGAGAGAAAAGTCTACTTGATTTTATCATAAGCACTCTCAGAGTATACAGCTAGTTTACATCCATTTTATTATATAAGTCTTGGATTTTTTCCTCTCCAACTGCTGATCTGAAATGTGATCAAGATAAAGACAAAGGTCATACTTACAGTTCTGGGTCGGATCCTCGGAGGGGCTTGTTGACTGGAAGGAAAGCTGGAGGAAGACAAGGTACCTCCTCCCAGCGAGCTGCTATAGCCTGTTGCTGTAGTGTAACTGCTACTGCCTGTCTGTGTGAAAGAGCGGGCAAGTCCAGATGCTTCTAACAAAGCATTGCGAAATTGCTGAAATAAAAAACATTAACAAAATGTGAATTTCTCTTTCTGGTTCATTTTTGTTCTTCAAAATAATTTAGGGGTGTTGAGAAAGTGTGATTCATAACACAAATTCTTCTCCTTTATGAAAGATAAACAGCATTGCATAGAATGACAAAAAAACTATGTTTGAATATAATACTATATCTATCTTTTATAAAGATTCAAGGAAGATAAAAATTCTTTGATTCTAGATCTATTAAACACCAGAACAGAGTTGAAAGAACCCTGAAAGACATACGTTTTCAACCATTTCAAATTCATCATGATTAAGAATTAATCTGGATAAGATTTGTTTCAATAACACACTAGCATTTCAATGTTTTTAAAAGAAAAAAAACAGCAAATAAAAGTATAAAAGAAAAAAAACAATTTTAGAAAACGTAAATGTCTAGTTTTGGATAATTAATGTGAAGACATATATCACTTTTAACCTAGGCCCTCGTTTGGCTGTAAATAGATCATGGATTTTGTTTTTCTTTGTTCTCACACAATTTAATGTGGGCCTGTTAAAGAGATTACCAATGAGCCACAAATCAGTGCTCTATTGCATAAGAAAGGGCAATAACTGCAAAGCAAATCTGCCATAAATCCTATTTCTTTGATTGTGAATGTATGTAAAATAAAAAGTAGACCAACTTTACACTCACATCCATATCTGCTTCTGCATCAATGTGTTGAACAGCCTCAAAGCATTTTGACAAGTGCTCTAGAGCTTTTGAATGGAACAGCATCTCAATTTGAATAAACTCTCTTAGAATTGACTGGCAAGGAGATAGTAAAAAAAAAGAACAAAAAGAAGAATCACTGACAAGAAATAAATTCAAGCTTTAAGAAAAATACCTTAAGGTAAACAACAAGGTATAAATTCTGCTTAAAACTAAATAAACATAGATTCATTGGCAACAATCAGATTGAAATTTCATACTTACAAACTTTTCTCATTTACCAGCTTATGTAGCTGATGTTGTCCTCAGGCTGATTCTATTCTAAGTATGTAACAATGTGATGAGTCAAACTCAAAATTTGTAACACAGACTGACGCAACTTAAATTTTTTTCCAATCATTGTTTATCATACAAGCATGGAAATGAAAAACTAACAGTTAAAGGAGGAAAGAAATCAACAAACAGTACTCACCTTCATGTCAGCAAGCTTGCTCCTTTCAAACAGATCAATATCTGAAATTAACTGTTCACCGTAAACATTTGTTTCCTTAGAAGCCTTTTCCAAATCACTCTGAGCCTTTGAAAGCAGAAAAAACGCACACACAGAAATAATACAAAATCAATAAATTAATGCTTTTACAACATGCATTTACAACATACTTTTACCATTAACTACAGTAGTATGTGTAGTAAATCAAAAGGTGGTGAATGCCAGTAATTTGTCAGTCTTACAAGTCAGAGATATAATGATTGGAGAGGAAAAAAACTCAAAACTGCAAAATCAAACAGAAGCCTGCTACAGCATATCTTCCATTTTTCCTTCATCATGAAAATGACACCTGAAACACCTCCTTCTCTTTGAAGCATTTCCTCTAAATGTCCCTTTAACCCATTACACCCTACTCTGAATGAAAGCGCCCGGAAAAAGCTACCCCTTTACAACCAACTTCGACTGAAAGCGCTACTTTGCTGAAGTCTCTACGGGATACAAAACAAAAGGGGAATTCTCATTTTTGTCGCTATGTTATCACTTCCCCAAGAGTTTTAGTATGATTTTCAATTTACAGCAAGGTAATAAGACCACTGGAGCCTGAGCTATGATTTCTAAAATTTCATGTAATTTTTTGGCAAGAATGTCGTTTGAATTCCTCCCTTCTTACTTTTTTTCTTTGGCAAAAACGTTAAATGAGGATGATTTAGCTATAGAAAATGGAACAGAAAATAATCTTGACTGTTATAGACAGTTCAGTTTTGAAAAAAATCGATAGTGACATCGATGGTAATCGATTTTACGTCAAACTGGACCAACTAGAGACTGAAAATGGGACAAATGATGGGGGGGGGGGGGGGGGGGGGGTGTGTGTGTGGAGCAGTCAGTTTCTAGTGTGCCATTTTGAAATGCACCGACTAATCAGACCTGTGAATTATCTTTATGAAACTGCTCACTCCCTAGGCTTTGTACACTCTTGGGGGGTGCAGTTGGAAGTTTGATACAAGTCAGCAATGGTGAAAAGTTGAGTCCTTCGAAAAGGCTCTGCTAACGGTGCGCAAAAATAAATAAGAAAACCTAAAAATTAGTATTGAATTTGCTTTTGAGTGGTATCTTTGCATATTGGCATCTATCTAAAAGAAACTACTTTAGCATATACCATAATCTGTTTTTAAGTGTAAAATTCCACTGTAAACTGTCCATTTGTGTTGAAAATGAGGAATTTTGAGGAAATGTTCACTTTCATGATTTTTGTTTCTTATTTTTCCATATCATTTGTTGTAAAAGTTTGTTTACATTTCAAACATAATCATTTGTTGATTTCTAAAGACCAAAATCACACTTACATATGAATGGGATGAAAGTTAAATTCATTTTTGAAATTTACGGGTTATGGCTGATATGGAGTTATTCCCCTTTGTTTAGGATCTAGAAAGTCCAAGTGCTTAGAGTGTAATGGGTTAAGCTCCACTATACCAGACAGCTAAGTTCAAGTTGACATGTGACACTTCTTCTCTTATCACTTAGCCCAATAATATTTATCATTCTGGTATTCTGAATAAAATAATTCTGTTCTTACTTCTTTTAGTTCTTGGCTGTCAGTGAATACTAAGCACTCATCCCATTATTGAAACTTAACAAATTCATTTCCATTTTTCTCTTGTTTTGGTTCCATTATGATTTTCTCCCTGTTAGTCCTTGCTTCTCAATATCCATTTTTAATGTTAATTTCTTATGTGTGTTAACATACTGCACTAGGTGATTCCCTGAATGACTAAAGTAGACAAAAAAGCACAAAAAATGTTCTATTACTATAGAATCGAATACTTTATGCAATAGCTCCAACATTTGTTAGGGGGAAAGACGACTTGCATAAATTTTCATCAAAACCTTTTGACTTACAACTGCTTTGTTCATTTCCTAAAACCTGCCTTCCTTTGGATTGTGTGTTGTATTCTATCAATGTATTACATCACTTTTTATGATTAGGAGATGTCTACCTACCAATAATTCTATTCAATAAAAGTGGAGTTCTGACCTCCACTGTAGTTTTACAAAAGGCATTTGACAGCTAGACTTTGGATGCCACTAGTACTCTCCGCTTCATTACATGTACCTTGAGTTCCTTCTTTCCCTTCTTTTTCCTTGTCTGTAACGCCTAATAAAGAATTAAGCTTGAAAAGCCACTGTCCTGTCATTCCTCTCTGTGCAACATTTTTGCACACTGTCAAAACATTATTCCTCTTTGCGGTTGAAGTTAGTTGCTGTATTCAGAATCCTACTCTATGATGATAAACATTGACCCAATAATACTGAATCTGGGTGAAGTTCTTGGCTACAAAGCAAATATCAAAACATCACATCCAGATAATGCTAACTTGCTATCCATGCTAAGAGACTTTAGTCTAATTTTCTTTCCCTGTAATCAGTGAAATTAAATGTCTTAGAAATGGTTTAAATATATGTGAGAATTTGTAAAGATTTGTTAAGATAATTTGTTATAAACCCAAACACGTACTTAATTTGCAAGACAAAAGAGATAGTTTTCAAAGCATGACCAAAACGTTAAAACATCCTTGCATTTTGATGTTTCAAAAAAAAGTATAAAGATTTTGTTGAGGGATGGAGAGATAGATTCATTTTGTAAAGATTGAAAAAAGGGCATCCTCAAGCTGTAACAATTCTGTGGAAGTATGGTGTTACCTTGATCTGTAAATTCATGAAGGAAATTAATTCCCAATTTGAGGAAAAACAAACATCTAAAATAAAATCAGAATCTGAATTTGTTTCCCCACATCATCTGGTGACACACTATAAATTGCATTCCTGCCAATAGGTAAAATAAATTGTACCCATATATCATAATCCCCATGACAATACTGCCATGTGCTTGATGAATTATTCATGAGATCTTTAGGCAAAATGTCTTGAATCCAGAAAAAAATTTCTGTGACTGAAATTAAAGTAAGTGTGCAAAAAAGGGTCATATAACAAACATTCTGTTCCAAGATTCAGATACTTATTACCAAAATGCTAAGATTCTCTCATTATATGAAAACTAGATCATGCAAGAAATGTTTTACCCTTAGCTAACAATCACTAAAATAGGAGCTATTCTTAACACTGAAATGCAGGCATGCATGAATCTTATTATTTTTTAAATGATCTAACACCTCATGTCAAAAGAGACGCATCAAAATTTTTATCAGGAAAATGGCTTCCTTTTAAGACATGGATCCAAAAGTTTTAAAAGACAGATATTGCTATCATAAAAATTTTAACATTTACTCAATCTATTTAAATGTTTTTAGCTGAGGATAATAAGTCTTTGATGAGAAAAAGGATACAACTTGGGGACTGTTTGCTGTTTGCTTTGACTGAACCTTTTCCAAT
The DNA here is from genome assembly GCA_031833965.1 of Scyllaea pelagica. NCBI lineage: Eukaryota > Metazoa > Mollusca > Gastropoda > Nudibranchia > Scyllaeidae > Scyllaea > Scyllaea pelagica. The sequence goes on from JAUEKY010118580.1 coordinate 5,313, forward strand.
TGCCTGATCTGCTTCTTTTCTCGTTCCCAAGCCGTCAAGTTGCCACGTATATTAGTCTGTAAAAACCCAGAAACCAAACAAAAATAAAGGATCAAACATTGAAATGGCTTAATAAAACTAAAACATTGCAAATTGCAGGCTTTATCAGTTCAATCTCATGATCCTGAACACTAGATGCTGAAACATTGAGTTAAGATCTTTACATATTTACTTATCACCTCATTTGCTGTTACAAAAGTAATCAGCAACATTATCCGCCCATCCCAGAAGTACGCTTTCCCTTTTTTTTGCCATTGAGGATAACAATTCCATTATGTGTTGTAAAAAGAATGCATAAGGCCATAAACATTTGCTTAACAGATCCAAATAACTGACTTTAAATTACTATCAAAACTTCACATGTTTTCTAGCGATTAGGGACTTACTGTAGACAATGAGCTTACAGAATTCTGCTTTATCACAAAGAATCAACAACACAGTGATATAAGAATTTTATCAAGGTAGAAGAAGAGAGAAGGAATGGCTTTGTTGAGATGAATTTTAAAGTGTGATCAGAACTTATACAAAGAGGAAAATACACTTCAGAGCCGGTTCATAGAATCTTTGTGAAGAAGACAGAAGACTTGCTTTTACCTTCATGTTCTTGCACAAATCCCCATATTTCACCAAAGGCTTTATTACTCTTGCTTCAAGCCTCTGAATCTGAAATAGAATAAACTATTGCCATGAAATGTTTGTTATATAAACAGTAAAAAAATGATAAATTAAGCATGATCAAAGGATTAAGAGAAAGGAATGAAGATGACATATATTTCCTGACATTTTCCTTTAAAAGTGAAAGAACAAAAATCTAAAATATTGTCCATTTCTTAGGGCATCAAACAGTATTTATACGGTATTGCAAAAGAGCAAAATTGTCTTGTAAGAAAAATATCCAGTACCCCATTGCAACCTAGTAAACTTTCAACCTGACCCTTGTGGATAACTCCAACCATGCTAGTACCCAAAGCAACACACAACGTTCTGCAGTCAAGTCAGGCTAAAGGGGAAACAAAAACAAGTAATAAGGACAAGGACAAACATGCTTTAAAAAATGTGTAAAACATTGGGATTTAATGCACCCAACATAATGAGAGTGCTCTGGACAACTCATGTGTTACTTCACACAGATAAATGGATTATAAACATCTCACCCCGTCACATGTTAGTGACATTACAACGGTTTCTATCATGCCCAATGTCAGACGAGACAATAGCTATATTGCTGATTTTTATGCATGGAATAAAAACAAAATACAAACAATGCACCTTGTTTTGAGAAAAGATTGAAGGGATGGAAAAAAAGGTATTCATAATCAAGAAATATTGATTTGACTTAATGATTATGAAGTTATGACCTTCATCAAATTTCTAAACAATCAAATACCTAGTCTTACCTCGATGTCCCGGAAATCTTGCACAGCTGAAAAGTTTTCAGCAAAGTGCAGCAAGCTGAGTTTAGTCGTGTTATTCAATTTTTCTGCATCTGCATACTCCTTTATATGTAAGGCAAATATGTCAGCTGTGAAAGAGGAAAAAAACAACCCAAATTTATCGTCAAAAAAGTGACTCATCATTATTATTGTTGTCAGAACATCATGACATTTTTCAATGCAGTGGGATTTTGAGAAAAGATATGATAATCAAATGTACCTTTGTCTCTTAACCTGGCAGATTTTCTGGTTACAGATCCAAGTGTATCACAAAATAGTCCATAGAATCTTTCAACAGCAGTTACCCGATTTTGGGCGAACTTAACCTGGCCCTCCCTGAAATAGAAGAAAAGAGAAATAAGATGTGCATTGAATGCTGATGATGAACTCATACCACAGCAAAGCAATGAATGGCCTTGCAGGTGTGTGAAGGGTTTTATTTTTATCAATATGCTTAAAAATGCAACTGTTTCAAAGCTCAATAGGTCCCAAACTTTATTAAATCAATCTTGAATGCTATTTTTCTTAAAGCCTGGCCTTTTTCTTTAACGATTATTCGAAGATTTTGCTGAGATTTGGGCTTTTAGCTTTGGGCTGGGAGTGTTGGTTGTGCCTCCAATAACTATAACAGAATCAATGATGAAATATGACAGGCTTTACACTTTAAATAACATGTCATGAGTTTGAATGGTAACCTGTGGTGAAATATCTGACGTCACAAGGGGTGAGAAGAAAAGACACAAAGACAGGACCTGGACCTGTCACACTAACTTGAGACATGGTATTTCTTAATAGAATAACACCACGTAATACTTATAGATGTCAGTTTTTATTTTGCAGGTCGCTGCTACATGCTATTTTAACATAAAAAGTTGCTATTTACAGACACATAGCAATACTCTTTTTTTTTACATATAGAGGCTGGGAGAAGGATAATTGATACATTCTACCAAAGAGAAAATAGGTAGAAAGATAATGGAATACACAGTAGAGGGAAGCTATCTGTCGCAAGTGTTGCAAGAATAAAACCTCTGAGATACACCATACGCTCCAAAATTTGACAAATGTTCCAAGTCTTAGCGCAGGAGAAGTTTATAGAACAATGTATAAACTGGTATAGGTAAACTCTAGCAAATGAGACAAATGAAAAGTGAATTATTCTCGTGAAGATGTTTGAAAGTTCCAATGAAACACTGTGAGCACCTTGCACATGCAACTCAATTAACACAGTCAGTGACTGGCGTGATGCTAAGTGTATCAAAACAGCTGAAGCAAGGGAATAATGATAATTGGCGTGATATTGAAACATTTATCCCATGTCATGGCGTCTCCTTCCCATCGGGTCACAACTGTCCTCAGTTGATACTTGATGTATTGGTAATCTTTGCCTGCCTATCTATCGCAATGTTTATGAGTTCAACAAAACAAAAATGATTCCATCATAAAGCAGACAGCCTGAGTATGTTACTGTGCAAGAATGAATGATGTAGGACAAAAGGTCTGGTTGTGGAAAATCTATTTGATGAGTGTTGCAAATCCAGTAATTCAGTGAAGACATTTGCATAAAGAGGAAGAGCAAATATAACTATGTCAGTTACTTGCATAAATTATATGTGTATGGTTACAGATTGGAAAAATAGGAGTTTTCTGCTATTGTATGAATGTCTGGGTGAGGTATACAAACATTGCTGTGACGTTGTAAAATAACACAATATTACCATTCAGCAGCTGCTATCCCTATCTTACAAAAATAAGATATGAATAGATACACATATTTTTACTAAGGATCATCAAGGACTGGAATACAACTCCAAAGAGGCCTGGTGTTTCTGCAACAGTGAAACAGATCAGGACTGTCCTGTAAGCACATAGACAACAAGAATTTTTAGGAGCCTCCCTACCTCCATTATATGCTATATTTAGAGATTCTTTGAATAAAGTTACAAACACAGAAAGATACATATTCTGCAAATGCTGACACTACTTTTCAGATGGCAGTAGTCATTGCAAGGGTATGAAAATGGGAGAAAAGGTAGCAACAACAAAATTTACAGAATTTATTTGAATCATCCTTGTAGATAGCACATTAGTTACAAGCTACATCAAATATCTCAAATTATGAAATTTCTAACAACAGATTGCTTCAAAATCATTGTGTCCTCTTTAGTTCTGTAGAGAGTGGACAAATGTAGTTCATAGCATGTGGCCTTACCAAACATTCAAATTATCAAGGTTTAGAGAGTTCATAACAGAGCAGCAAGATTAGTTCTTGGTATCAGTAATTTCAATAAGATATAAACACAAAATTTATACATGCTACAACTAATAACCTTACATTGACTCCCAATTTAAACAAGTATTGACTACAAAATTGCCCATGTATGCTTTAATGCACTGAAATCTAAGTATAAACTATATATGTAATTAAGGAAATGATTTGCCCTCATATCCACATTCTGTGGCTTTGATCAACAAATAACAACCTTTTGCATGTTCCAAAAACTAGGCATTGAAAGCATGGAGACAGATCTTCTACTAAATCAGGGCCATCTGTTTCACTCTTTGCCAATGTTGATGAGACCCGCAAGCATTGTTGCTGTGTATAAAACATGCCTAAAAACTTAGCCATTCAAGATATTTACTTTGATAGAACTACATTTGACATTGTCCTTTGAAACCAATTTGATAATTCATGTTGCATCTCTGTTTGGCACAGTGGACCTCGACTATTACAACATCGGCTATAACAAAGCCTAGGCTATTACAAAGGATATCAAAAGGACATTTTTTCCTTTTAATAAATTATAGCATTAACACCTTGGACGTTGCGAACCCAAGCTGTCCCAGACCTTGGACATAACGAAGCTATTGACAGGAAAGCGGTTGGTCTGACCAACAAAAAATGTTTAAAACTGACTGATTTTATGCTGCAATGCAATGCCAAAGGCTGAGTAGATAGACTGAGTATGTTATTATGCAAGAGAGGGCATTTGGTTGCCAGTTACAGTCATTCTATTGTGAGTGCCTGAGTTATCCTAAGTCTTTGTGCTGCATATGAGTGCGTGCACATACAGATACAGGGACAGTAATAAGATACGGTACCAGACGGCTACCCTACCAGCAACTACACTACCACTTACAATGTTCATTCAAATAAACATGATCGTTCCTAATTCTGGTGTTTGGTATTGTCAATCTTAGTCTTCTTCCAGCTCTGATGGACCTAGATCGTTTTATTGTTTTGTTTTCATAAGCCAATCTCCAACACATTGATAGCACGTTCCCCGGCCAAAAAGGTCAAAAACACAATACATTACACTATAGTCTCCAGGGCAACCTATAATGTTATCTCCCCCCCCCCCATCCTATGTCTCTCTCTGTCTCTCTCTTTCTCTATCTGTCTCTGTCTCTCCCCCCCTCTCTCTCTCTCTCTCCTGCGCATGCTTCTCTACCCCACCAACTCCCTCTTTCTCTCTTTACGCCTCTCTCTCTCTCTCTCTCTCTCTCTCTCTCTCTCTCTCTCTCTCT
>JAUEKY010118691.1:0-10312 GCA_031833965.1 Scyllaea pelagica
GGTCCTGTCCCCCCATGCCTCCATCTGAAGACTTCTGGGACTGGTTGTGTTACTCATTGATAGGTGTATCGCTCCGCCTGTTGCCGTGTCGCGGCTGGCTGCTTCCTGCACACTCCTTGTGGTCCTGTCCCCTGCCTCCACCCGAAGACTTCTCGGACTGTTTGTGTTACCCATGCATTCATCGATTCATCTAGCACCATTGTTGTGTATTTGTTGTATTTGTTTGTTGTATTTGTTTGTTTGATTTTTTTTTTTTGGTGTTGTTGTTTCTTGGGCACAGGGGGTTAACCATTCGAATTCAAGGCCGCATTGAGGCTAGATCTTTCTCTTTCTTTGTTTTTATGTTAGTTTTGTTTTGTTTTTGTTTTGGGCCTTGTATGGCCATGCAGCGCAAATTAGATTCTCATAGTTTGAGCACGTAAAGCAAATTACGATGTATTTTTACGGCCAGTTTTATCGTAGAAGTCTTATTTTTCGTCTTGCATGGTTGATGTAGATATGTTGTGAGAACCTTTTTACACTCCTCGGTAAGTTCGCATGCACTGGTTCGCCTTTTTTCCAGGTTTGGTTTTTCCATTTTTTGTCACAGGCGAACTTTACAGGTAGTTTGCCCTCTGTTCACTGTCTTCAGCTATGTGATGCCCAGATGTGTATGTCTTTGATTGTCTCTGTGTTTGTGGTGTGTGTGTGTGTGTGTGTGTGTGTGTGTGTGTTTGACGGAATCCCTTTTATTGACCATTGAAGTGGGTTTCATTCATCGTCTGTTCCTTCGCTGTTGTGGTGGGATCGTCATCCGCCACACACGTGTGTTGTCTCTAAGTATCCACACCAAGGGCCATTAGCACATCCAGCTCTTTGGATGTGTACACTAGGACGCGCCACTACACAATCCGGACATGATTGTGTTTATGCTTGTTGCATGCCAACAGCTAGAGAATGACGGGTGGAATGAATGGATTTTCTGAGAATTCGCAGTTCGCAGTGGCTGTTATTGCTGTGACAAAATTGGGTCACATGTGCCTTCTGTGGCAAAGTCTGCTCACAAACTCACTCTCAAACACGTAACGTGCATTTGTAGTGATTCATGAGAGAGAGAGAGAGAGAGAGAGAGAGAGAGAGAGAGAGTGAGAGAGACGGACAGACAGACACACAAACAAACAAACAAACAAACAAACAGATTGAAACAAAAGACGGAATTGCAATTTTCAAGATTTTTACCTTTTGCCGGATTCATTTCTATATTGTGTTTTTTTAGTGCAGAAGGGTCCGCCTGTGGTGGCTAAGCAGCGTATCTTTTTATAGTTAGGCTGCAATTACAATCTCAGGCAACATCAAAATTTGTTTGACCTCCCTAGATCTACACCTCAATGTGTATCTTCTTTGAGTCATTCAAAAGTGGGCACAGTGGGCTAGACACCTGCTTGTCTCAGAGTTTTTCCTGACTATTGTTTGATATCAGACTGGGTTGTTTTTTTGACACATTCTGATGTCAAACAATATGTCGGGTCCCTACAATGGCTTTGGTTGGTACAACAGGGAAACGATAACAAACAAACAAACTAAATGGGAGTGTTCTAAGAGCTGATAATTCAGTAGATGCTACACTCTGACCATACAGCAAAAAAAAACACTGAATTCTTTATAAGAAAAATTCTGAGTTTATGCATTCAAAATCCTTATTATTTCCAAAATTAATTTTGTTGATTTAATTCAGGAATTATCTCCACCAGCTCTAACAGACCCATAATTAGAGTTAGTTATAACTGATGTGATTCTGTATGTCTAAACAAAATAATGCACTGCAAGAGTTGTCTTGCCAGGGAAGACGTAATATTGAGACGGAATAAAATACATGACGTTAGCAGGTTGAAAAGAAAAAATTAAAAGGGAAAATATTATTGTATTCTGACATTGAATAATCTGAAAGATTGATATCCCTACAGATGGTTGATGGTTGTTAAATGAAAGGATGAAATTGTTATTTACCTCATTCATTCTAATGCCAGTGATGAAAATAGCAAACAATTAAAAAAAATCTTGTTACAACAGGAGCAATTTTTTTTTTGAAACACAGAACAATTGAACATTCACAAGTCAGATATCATAACAATGCATACATCAAGAATGCCAAAAGCATTTACTACAATTAAATTGCATTGGTTGTAATTTTCAAAACTGTTTGGTGACAGAATTGGAGGAATGCTAACTTCATCCAGGAGACAGGCAGAGTTGTTGCAAAAGGGTTCAAATCCAGCCAACATTTATCTCTCTCTCCTAGATCCTATATTTTCATCTCTGGTGAAAAAGTCGTGTCATCTCAATATCATCAAGATTGCCTGCTCCAAAAAAAAAGGGCTGAAATCATATAGAATGATTTACATCCCTGAACAAAAATGACCTTAGTTTGGATTGAGGTCTATTCAAGGGGTGAGATACATTGGCTTGCCTTACCTTCTTCCACACTGCAATTTCCTCTGAGCCGAGGATGTTGTGGTAGTCAACAATTATGAACACACAACCCAAGAGACACAAATTGGGGGGAACTGAAAAACAGAAGCAACAAGTTTCCATGTTGAAACATGTTTTGTAAAACCAAAAACTTATTTGAAACACCATTGACAGGCCAAAATTGGTTTCCATTTTGATGTAATCTGAATTAGTTACTGATCTCATACTCCCAAAAGGAAATAAAGCAATGCTATTCTCATATTTTTTATAACACTTTTTATTTTTATTTTTGACCTCAGAGACAAATCATACCTTCTTATATCATTATCAGATGCTTTCTGACTGGGCAAAAACAAAGAAAGTTCTAATTATTTGCTCTAAGCACAGCTTTGCCTTATGCAATTGTCTAGAATGGGTGGTTTGTTGTTTGTTTTGTTTTTTTTCTCTTGTAAACAACCTACAGAAATACTTAGTTAGTGAAAAAAGGTCTCTATGTTGAATACAATGATTATGGTGATGACAATGGTGGTAAACCAAAATTCAATCAAATCATCATTTTTCTGTTTCACAGGGGTTCTAAGGTGCTTTACACATAAGTTTCGGCACCTGTGAGCAGTCAAAACCAGTAACACAAAACACAATCCTCACCATTTTCTTTTGGATCGTGTCCGAAATAGCGAGGCCCTGACCGTGCAGGGGTGGGTGTGACAGGGGGTGTGTGGGGAGTGGGAGCTTGTGCTGGCGACGGTATCGGCCCCGCCACTCTGGGAGGGAAGGGGTAATCTGGCGGAGGCGGCCGAGAATGCGGGGGCATCCCTATGCCCATCATAGGATTCATCTGCTGAAACAAATCCAGGAGAAGACATTCATGTCACTACTTACATGTTGTGATTCAAAACTGAAATAAATATTACTATCTTTTCTTAATCAGGATATACATAAAAAAAGATGGAGGATCAAAATATTACATAAACATAAAGTTGAATGCATTTTGAACATGTGTGTAATGATAAATGAAAGATACCAAACAAGTACTAACCATATATCTGTTGATTCCCAGAGAACGTTTGTGAGTTAAATAAACTAGCTGATAACCCCGCGAACTTGCGGATGAGAAAGCATAGTTTTGTTGGGGTTATTTTTTTGGGGGGAGGTTTCATGTTTGCGCACAAAATAAGACAGAGTCTTGACAAACATCTACTGAACGCCTTGCTTTTGAAAGGAAGTGGTTCGCATTAGCCATTTGGACGTCTTTAGAAATACATTTATGCATTTTAGCTTTTCATTTTATAAATCGGCCTTTTTTCGTAAAAATAATGTTCCCACTCCAATCTTCATGAAAAAATACACCTGAAAGCCAAATTTCGTTGTTATAGGTGGTGTAGAAATGCTCGGTTATTGTGGCTTCATTTTTTGCCACCGTCAATTAATAATAGATATACATATATATACAAAATAATTTTCAGGGGAAAAAAAAAAAAGAAAGTATGTCTCAGCAGCATACTGCTTGCATCAAACTGGCGAATCAAATTAAACCATTGTATTTAATCACACATCATGTCACACACCCTCATTCAAGTCAACACACTTAACGACTCTCAAGTTCCTATAGCCACAGAGAGGTAGAGATTACTTGCCTTGGCAGCTCCTGTGGGTAAGGCAGGCCTCATCGGCACATTCATGGGAGTGACAGCCCTGTTGGTGATATTCCGGAGGGTGTTCCTGATGTTGGTGGGGTCCATTCTGGGCCGCAGACCCATAGCTGGGATGGGGGATGCTAAGGGGACAGCCTGTGGGGCGTTGGGGGACCGGAGGGGGTGGAAGGGTGGGGGCGGTACCAACTTCTCCGGGGTGGTTGCCTCTGGGGTAGTTTTACCACCCATTCTGCTGCTGATTTTCTTGGCCAGGACTTCCTTTGCATTGGGTAGGTCAATGTCCATTCTGTGGAGACAAAATTTGCGTTCACATGATGTTTTATTTTTTTTTTTAGCAAATTGCCCATCTATGTCTGATAATAGCTGGTAAAGAATGGTATAATGCCGATAAAGGCTTGGTCTTTGTGCAGCACCATCCAGACCAATTATTCTTTTCTGAATCAACAAAAGAACAAACACCAGAATGACAAAAATGAAAAGGGGAGGGGGAGACTGAAGAGACTATCCAATTTGATCATTCGACCATGTTTGCCATATGAGACAATACTGAAAACTATTCTAGTTCACCTTTCTTCAACAATAGGAGATTTCGATGTGTTCCCAACATTTGCCTTGGCTGGTGCTGGTCCAATTTCTGACAGAAAAAAAAAAGAGAGAAAGAAAAAAAATTCAGTTAGTTTTTATCAGTGCTTCTGTTCTAATTTGCATACAGCTCTCCATAGCCAAAAAGGAAAACATCAGAATAGACCCAGTTAACAAATGAGGCTGATAAGGAAAGCCTAAAACACCCTTTTTGGCTCATATATGGAGATGCCAAAAATTTACGACCAACCTAGTTAAAAACAAAAAGTAAAAAATAAAACATTCTGATACATCTATGAAATAATTATTCTACGCAAAATTTGTTTTAAAAACTCTAAAAGTATAAATGAATAGGACAAAAAAAATCATTTGATAATTGGAAAATTTATCGATGCACAAAGTTTTTCATTTTACGATTAAAGCCTACATTTCTTATTCCATCAATCCATTGGACGATCACAGCATTAACACTTAACACAAGTCTCTAATACCAGTTCACATTCTTCCTTTCGTGGAAGCTGCGTTAGTTGCTTTTCTGAATGTTTGCTGGCGCTGACATGGCCTAAATTGTGCCGATACGGCGTAAAACCCTCAAGAAACAAAGAAACAAACCTCTCCAGTGTGGTATACCATTGAAACACTGGCTTGGCATCCATGTGGTATGGGTTTGATCCCTGGCACAAACACACCAAGGGAATACTGTTTACTCAGCCTACAATTCAATATTCCTTACCTTTAAGTTGCTTCTGTAGGCATCCATCTACATGAATATCTGTGGCAACAGAAGCCAACTTTTGTTTAAGTCAAAAGATGCACTTTGAAGTCATCAGCTTGCTACTCTCCAATTAAAACTCTAAACCACAATGCACACATCATGAACACAATGGATAGAATTGAAATTCTATAACCATCACTGTCGAAATCATCAATGGAAACAAAAAGTGAAAACAAATTAAAATTGCCTCTCAATCCTCATATCCCATTGCTAAAAAGGTTTAAATTACTGAAAACAACAAGGACCATAAACTAACTTTCAAAAGGAGTGGCCGTTTCTTCTGGTGCAACTGGTAATGCCTCAGGCTGTGGTGGTGGAGGCGATGGTTCAGGTGGTGGTGAAGGTTCGGGAGGTTTGGGATATTCAATCAAGCGGGGATGATAAATGGCCTCGTCCTGAGTTTCCCTTTTGATGATGGTATCCACGACCCAATCTGGCGTGACGACCTTGATGGAACTTGAGGCTTTCTCTACTGCAGTCACATACTTTGCCTTTTGTAAGAAATTAAATCATCGAGGAAGATTAAATTTCGATAAAAATCATTCTTCTGAGTCCGGGGAAAAAAGGAAAATCGAGCAGAGGTTAAGGGTGAGAAGCGCACTTTAATTACAGAAAAGTGGTGAAGGTTTGGAAAAATACAAAGGTTAACACTTTACAGAATATGGTGTATGATTTAGACTACAAATAACCCAATCTGGCGTGATGACCTCAATGGATTTTGACGCTTCCTCTAGCAAAAATGTCGCCTGAATTCAGACTCTAAAAAAGTAAACACCTTAATCTCCACACAGCATAACACATTTAGATGTCAAGGGGATAACATATGTTCTTATTTCGAGTTTTGAGTAGGCGTATTGATATGTGATATGAAAAGTTAAAAAAAAAATTTTTAAAAAGAAAAAAAGCCTGATAGAATTAATCATAAGACAATAGAAGACAGTAGACTAGCAGAATCCACACATCCATCAACCAACCATTGGTCAGATTTGGGGTTAAGTTGTGATATTCAAAGCCTGTTACTCCACCCAATCATTTGTCATCCACTGCATACTTATATGAATGACATTTCATCATCCCGTACCCTTTTACCATTACAGTGTAGGGCTGACTCTTATTGAAACGAAATTTCTCTAGATCAAGCCATTAAGCCGATAGGTGATCAGCCCACTGTGACCTTTTGGTGGTAATGGCGGGATTTCAATTTTGCCCCGACAACAGCCTTGTGGCCTCCCCTTATCTATTTCCAACAGCCAAGGATTCTACAACAATGTGCACACCGGACCTCCCAGTTTATCATCCGTCTCTGATAGGACTAGGCTCTAGATCCCACCTACCGATGTTGCAGGGATCAGGGGAGTGGCATATGAGGTTTCCCTTGGGGTTTTAGTGATAGAATCATGATTTTTGTCCCTAGACGGACTGGTCACTTTGTTTAAGTGCCAGAGCCATGACTACTTAGCCACCCAGTCCCCCTGTCTCATATTTTCATTTCATTTCATTATCCAGTACCCTTTTACCATTACAGTGGAGGGCCGACTCTTATTGACACGGAATTTCTCTAGATCATGCCATTAAGCCAAGCAGGTGATCAGTCCACTGTGAGTGTCATCTATATCTATAATGGTTGATTTAGCAGCTGCCCTGTCTGTCATCATGGGAACATTGCTAGTACTAGCTAATTGGTTTCAGTATGATGTGGCTGGGTGAGATGATATTCATAGTAAGCCCTCTATCTATCTCTGTGCTACAGCACATTAACTCGTCCACAGCACTTTGCCAGTGATATGACCGATAAAGAGGTGAGCCAGGGCATTACACCATAACTTGAATTTTTATTTTTACTCACCCCTTCCACAGAGGCAGTGATGAGATGAGTGGTTTTGTCGTCCAAATGAAGCTGGCACATCCCGCCGTGGTACTTGATCATCCCCCACACATTCAGGATGTCTTGTGTCTCCAACTAAAATAATGGTCATAATAAAATGAAAAATGATAATAAAATAAGCTTTAATGCAGCGTGTTGTCCACTTGACTAGTTCAAAGATCTGCTGTATCTGTATTATTACTCCAAAGAGTCTCTAAACAAAACAAATTATGGCAGTGGGGAGGCTCCTGAATTCTTTCTGCCTGTGTGCTGCCAGGGCAGACCTAAATTGTTATTTCACTTTTTTGAAAACATTATAACCACTTAATTTGGAGTTGTATTCCAATCCAAAGTCTTAATATACAAGGAGTCTCAAACCAACTGGAAGGTGAAACACAAGGGCCAAAGCATATTTCCTTTGAACAGGGATGCTGTTAACAAACAGGTACTCATTCACAATTAAATGGAACAAAAATACGCCAGTTAATAGCCTATTCTAAGGATTCAACTTTGGATCATCTTGATGAGATTATAACCTCATGCTTTCTATTCGGACTGCCAGCATACCTCTGGATAACAAAGTCTGCGTTATACAACAGAGTAAACATATTCATAGGAAAAACATGACTTATTTCTTCATTTTTCAAATTCAGTACAGATTTTTTCAGATGGACATATAGGAATAAAAGAAGCTGCTAGGAAACCCCCTAATATCAGAACTAACTCTTTTCTTTGAAAAATGTCTGGGCAATTACCTTGCACACACGGCCAGCAGAGCACTTCAATCTAAAATATGTCAAAATGACACTCCAAATCAAGGAACATGCCAAGTAAGAAAAAATCAGTATAAACAAATTTGCACCACTTCTTAAAACAAAATTTCATTATAATGAATTAAAATAATTGAGCACTTCAAGTCTCTGGACAATAAAAAAAAACGCCCCATGCCCTACGAAGGGAAAAGGTTGAAAAATTGTAAAGATAAATTAATTCAGCATGAAAAAAGAGGAAAAGAATCCTTATATCCTTACCTCATGAGGAGTTGCTACCACTTTAGAAAACAGTCGACCCTCCAAAGCAAAAGCTTCCATTCTAGGCAGCTGTCAAGGACTAAATAAAAATTCAGTTTTTCTATATCTATAAACCAGATTTTAAAGATGATAGAACATACTGGTGCACAATGGGCTATACACCTGCTTGTCTTAATCTCTTGTCTCAAAGTTTTTCCTGAATTTTGTTTGATATCAGACTGGGTTTCTTATTTTGACACATTCTTGTGTCAAACACTATGTCGGGTCCCTACACTGGCTTTGGTCGGTACAACAGGGAAATGATAACAAACAAACAAACATTCCATTTTGCTACCATGAAATTAGAAGTTTATGTAAGTGTATGCTTAGTTAATCTGCTCATATATGCTCAAATGCCACGAATGCATCATATGCATGAGCCATGAAACATTAGGCTAATTACCATTAACTACAAAAGTGAAAATTCTAATTCAGAAAAAGTTTGTTTCATTGCTTGCAACAGCAGAGCTATTTGGGTCCATTTTTTTTCTGTCAAAGTTTTAAAACCCTTAACGTTGTTCCCCCAGTTTCATGTGGCAATTGCTTTTGATAAACACAGTAGTTTGTAATCAGATATACAGATTGGGGATGAGATGATAAATACCTCTAATAACCTGATGACCTGTCAAAGAGAAGTGAAGTTGATGTGTCTAGAATTATTTACCATCAATAAGAGCTAAAGACAGTAAAATCACAGTGAATTTTTTTTTCGATTTTGACTGTGACCAAGGTTAATAGCAACTTAGTAATACACTTTGAGCTATGACAGATCATAAACCAGATAATCTGGTTTGATCTTCAAGGATCTTTAAACTGAAATTGATCAATCAACTGCAGTTCTCTTCATGACCCCATGTATCTTCCTGAGGAATTGCTGGACCTAGACAACAGGTGAATCTAATTCTAGTCCTACCTGCAAGTGTTACAGGGAGATGCAGGGTCCGGGAAGCTCTCCCCATTCCTGTGCTCCCTGCCAGCGTAGAAGCAGTCGGTGCACTGGGTGCAGCATCCCCTGGACACCGGGTGGGGGCACAGGCCTTGGTCAGGACATCTCTTGGGGAAACAGCGGATACTGCCCTCACTGCACTGGCACTGTTCACATGGGTTGTCTGCATTGGCTACTGCCCTCCTGATGGCAACACACATCAAATCAAAATGAATCTACTTCTACATGAACAAAGCGATTCAATACCAACATGGCAGACTGCAGTCAGAAATAAATGAATTGTTTATATCTCTCCTATTTATCTTTCAATTTCTGATATACATTTATCGTCTAATTTGGAGTTACCTTGAAAATCAATTTTCACAAACCTTGCATCTTGTTTACAACCAAAACCTACTGCTGTCCATCATTTTGCCCTCATTTTAAAAAAGATTAAAAAAATCAGTGCTGTCTAACTAATCCTGACATGACATTTTTTAAATAACATGCTCTATATCTTTTTTGCTTACAGTTGAAAAATAGACTGAGATATACCAAAGGGATATCAATTTTTTTCCCACATCCCAATTCATTACAACCCGCAACAGCCCAGTGAGCAAACCAGATTTCAATTAAGCTACCCATAAGATAGCGACTCAATCATCAGAGTTAAAAAGAAAAAGGATATAAATATAAATCATGAACCAACCCATTCAAGACAGTTACACCGTTATACAGACAATTCCTGCACTCAGGACAACATCTGCCTTGGGTAGGGTGGGTGCACGTCACTGTAGGACACACTTGGGGTTGACACACCACATTGCCTACAAAGACAAGGCAAGAATTCAATTCATAATAAAGTTCCTATGCCTGTAGTGGCTAAGCAGCGTATCTTTTTATAGATAAGGCTGTGAGTCCAATCTCAGGCTATATTAAAATTTGTTTGACCTTCCTAGATGTACACCTCAATGTGTATCTTCTTTGAGTCAT
>JAUEKY010118802.1:0-16638 GCA_031833965.1 Scyllaea pelagica
CTCCCCCCCCCTCTCTCTCTCTCTCGCCCCCCCCCCCCCGCTCTCTCTCTCTCTCTCTCTCTCTCTCTCTCTCTCTCTCTCTCTCTCTCTCTCTCTTTCTATCTCAAATACTCTACTATAAAAGGTCATAGTAGGCTTTTATCACCTACTGGCCCAATAACATGACTCAATGATTCAGAGAAATTGTGTCTCAAGATGATATGATGATAAAATGATATGATAAACACAATGATATTCTATCTAGACATATCTTTTAAATGTTTCATAGCTGGCCCACGCAAAATTTTCTGATTTTCCCTTCTTTTTCAAAGGAAAATTTGGTTTCATTTTTTACACAGATTGTCAAAGACAAAAATGGACAAACCAGTGTCCTTTCCCTTGTAGATGAACTTCAGTCAAAGCACAGGCAAGGCGACTATTCTATGTTTCATCCAGATTTACATTCTTTTGGAAATCAATTCAGGATATGATTTTTGAGTAAAATGTTTTACTGCAAGAATATTAAAAGAACAAAGAAAAAAAAATGAATGAAAAAAAGATAATATAAAGAAAATTCAAAATTTTCAAACAATGTAATCCAATGCCGTCATAATTAATTACAAATAATCTTATTTCTATTACTTTTCAATGCTTCTTGTCTTGTACTTTTATAGTGTCTGATCATATATTCTGTTTACATGGACAGGAAAGGGTCAATTTAAAGTAAAAGAAGAGCAACTGCATTCTTAATTATGTTCTTTATTTTTCTTTTGAACTTGTCTCATCCTGTAGCTTTACATTGTTGTTTGCTTTTTTTCAGTGAATATCTGAGAAGGAAAAAAGTGGTTTTTCTCAAGTCCGTGGAAAAAGGTAACTGGTCACTGCCCAATAACTTGGTATAAGGATAATTGAAAAAAAAATGTCATAAAAATTTGTAAAATATAAATATATAAGTGTAATGAATTTTAAAGCTGAAATCGGCTAATTTGTTGATTTTCAATGTTTAGATTACTTAGCTTGTTTTTCTTCCTTTATACTTAAAAGCTAACCATAGAGGCCTAATGAATTGTTTTACATTTGTTGGTTTTATTGTTGTTGCTTTGCCTTTCCTTTTGTGAATATTCTTAATCTTTAATTTGTCTTTCTGACTATCTGATCTAATTTATCCGTTTTGAACATATGCTTGTTAAATTCTGCAGCAATGTTTTTTTTAAAGGACTATAGCCAAGCACAAATGAATATATTCCATCAGATCATGAAATCATGCCATTTGTTTCCAATCTAATTTGCTACTGTATCATGATCAGGATGAGTTAATTCGGCTTGATTATTTACTTGGTTGAACCAAATGATGGTGTCAGAGTCATCATTTACAAAGGAAAAAAAATTTTGTTTGTTTGTGTCATGTCACTTTGTATATATAATGCTAGTGTGTTAAATTTGCGTCCTCTTTTGCTTTTACTTGTATAACATATTATAGCCTAGCTTTTTATCTGGCAATAAATCCAGAGATTAATAGGAGGAATAGTTTTACAAGATTGCTTTGTGTATCAAATTTTGAAAAAATGAAATTTGAATATCCTAAGCCTTTGTGTATATTTAATATTGCACATCCATATCTCTCTCTCTCATCAGGCTATTCTGTGGCAGTCAAGGAATTACAGAAGGAGGGATTTGATATTTCTATGAAAGATTCTGTCAGGTAATTCATCTTAAAGTTTGTTCTTGTCATGATTCCTCATTGAGGATAATTTCATCTTTTTTTATGTGCTTTTTATGAATGAAAAAACTATTTCAAATTCATTATCAATCTTAACAGATGATTGATTATCAAGTAAAGGCAAAACTTTTTTTTTATCAAAGTTTTCATTTTTACTGTATTATTCTTCTCCAAAGAAGACTCAATGTGCAATAGTTTTTTAGGTTTTATTTTTCAATCCAAGTAGAAAGACATGCATTGATCTTCTTTTATATCTTTCTTTGATGTGAAGTGTAATTGATATATATACATTTGTTATTTGTCATGTTGTGCTCATTGGCTTCTTGGTTCCTTTTCTTTATTACAGCAGTGACAGTGATACTGACTCAGAACTTGTTGAATATGAGGTTGGTTCAAATAAGGACATTTACTTATGCTTGTAATTAATTTGAGAAGCAAATATTGGCAAATCAATTTGATGAAGAGCTTAATTGTGCAGCAACGGGATAATTTTGTTTTTATGTTTTTGTATTGTAAATAGACACTGAGGGGAATTTTGACCTTTATCTTGGTAGATAATGCCCCTCTAACATTAACATTATATTTGTTTTAATGCCTGTTTCAACACTGTGTTAGCCATATCACCGGCGGTGTGCTCTAGACATGTTAATGTGCTGCCACACAGAGATAAACGGAGAATTCATATGAATATCTCACCGAGTGACATTATATTGACTCCAGGCCAACTAGTTTTGCACTGTTCCCATAATGCTGAATCTCAGGTGGGCAGCTGCTAAAAAAACCACTTTTACGACTTAGGTATGTCGTGGCACGGGTGCGAACCTGTCATCTACCGGTTACGAGGCGGATGCTCAACCACTTGCGCATCGAAGCTGGTGATTCCCCTGTATAACATTCAGGCTGTGAATGAAATGCAGTATATTGATTTTGAAGGGAGAGACCATGTTTTTTTTTTACTGAATTTAATGGTAGTCAAATTGTAAAATTGAGGTTATTTGAAGGCAAAATTTTGATTCATCACTATCAGGATGAAACTAATTTATGATTTTGAGCATATGAGCCATTTGGTAAGTAGTTTGAAGTGAATTCTGTCTTCTTTTTCAGGACAAAAACATCATGAATAGTATGATCAATAGCATGTATAAAAAGAAAGTCTCCACACCTCAGAAAACACCAACTGGATCGAAAGAAAATGGCAGCTCTGTTTCATCAAAACAATGGTTCATAGACAGGGGTGTGAAAAAAGGCACCAAAGATTTAGATTCTAGTCCAGCTCCAGACCAAGTTAGTGGAACTAAAGATGAAAATGCACGGAGTGATTCCGTAAGTTTCCTATGAAATTTTGAAAAGCGAACTTTCATTACTTGTTGTTTCTCATGTTCAAATTGTTTTGTGGTGGAAGATGAAATAACTGCTAACAACAGTTGTGACCGGTCTCATACCTTTAATGTTTCGTTCCATATCTTTTTGCAGCTAGTACTTTGAAATGTTTGCAACCTTTGCTTAGCCATACAAAAGTGGTTCTTAGGATTGGATATTGCTCCATTTTCAATAATAAATATACTCAGAACTCATATTGCAACAATGTTCCTGTAAGAGACAGACATGTTCAACTCTTGAGCTCAGATAAGTATTGAAGTGATAGATATCGGCTTGAAATAAAACTGTCCTAATGATTATATACTACTGTTTTACTTGTAACTCCAGTTCCTTGAGATAAAATGCTGACTTTTAAAAATTCATTTCAGGAAAGCATGACTGGTAAGCAGAGAAAAACAAAGAAGAGGAGGAGAAGTACCTCACCAGAAAACATTAGGAAGAAAAGAAAACTAAGTAAGCTCTTTTTCATCCCTATTTGTTTTGCATGAGAGATTTTTTGGTCATCTTACTGTCAGACTGTTCCAGCTTTGGACAAGTGAATAAATGGGTTTTTATTTTTCGTCAATATACTGAGTTAGGCACTAAAGCTTCCTTGGAATAAATGATTCAAATCATTAACAAATACTAGTATTGAGATGAAATAAAAGAAATACTACAATAAAGCATTGGGTTATTACATAGCAGGACTAAAAAAAGTTGCAAAATTTTGACCACAAGGGTACATCAGGCACCAAGACTTTTTCCAAATGAATTGCAGAGCCTTCAACACTATTTTATGATATTAATAATAATACTTTTGTTGTCAATTTATAAAACCACACCATCCTCCTTGAAAGTAGAGGGCTTCATAAAAAAATGTCTTGTTGGTTTAAGAGGAATAGGCTAGTTTAACATTTCTTCCTTATCTCACCAATGGAGGCAAAGATAATATCACAATTATTATTAAGTTATTAACACTT
The DNA here is from genome assembly GCA_031833965.1 of Scyllaea pelagica. Lineage (NCBI taxonomy): Eukaryota > Metazoa > Mollusca > Gastropoda > Nudibranchia > Scyllaeidae > Scyllaea > Scyllaea pelagica. The sequence goes on from JAUEKY010118802.1 coordinate 4,039, forward strand.
TTGAACTATTTTCTCTGTCTTCCTAGAAAAGAGCCACAAAGAAATAAAGAGAAACAAACACCTTTCACAGGCCTTTAATATGTATTTCTGGGTGATGGGTCACCCAAATCTAAGTATAGATTGCAAATTAACTGCCTTTGTACTCAGGGCCTCCAGATCAGGCAGTCTGTTAAAAGTTGAGTTATATTGATGAGTTGTAAAAGGAGGCATATCAGGAATACTGCTCAAGATTGAACAGCAGAGTTTTTGAATTGGCTCAGTAGGCTCTCAGGTTTTAAGCAGTGAAAAATATCCTAGAGAGGTTTGGGTAAACTAGACCTTGTTTGTAGTATTGCTTTGTTGTCTAAGTTGAATCTCGTTTTGTCTTTTTGTTTACCAGGAGAACCAATACACTCGGTTGTTACCTTTTCTAATGTTGGAGGTTGTGTTTCCATATTGGAGGTAGGTTGAATTATCATGGAATAAGGAATTGTTGACATTTATTCACTACATTCTATCTTCAAAACTGAAAGATAGGATTTGTGAAACTTAATATGTGTAATGGAAAAGCATTTTTGAACATGAGATTATGAAAAAAAAAGGTGGATGCTACGGAAACAAATTTGATGCTCCATCTTTGTGCTATTTAATCTTTGAAAAGGGTTGATAAAAACATAAGAATCATAGCGGAGCTCAAATAAACTCACTTGCAATTGTAGAAAATTGCTTACATTCTGAAATCCTTGAAGACTTGAAATTTTTGTTTGCAGTATATTTTCTTCATTGTTGCCTTTCATAGCACTTGCAAGAAAGACTTCAGTTCCTCGAGTACCCAGAGTTACTTCCCAAAGTGAAGGGAGATTTACCAAAGAGTTTCTTGTTCCATGGCCCCACTGGATGTGGGAAAACTCTCTTGGCCAACGCTGTCGCAGGGGTAATCTTTGTTATTACTTTTTTTTTTTTTACCTTTTTTAAAGTTCTTTGGTATTTTTTATCATTATTGACATAGCAGCTGTCTAAAATGTGCGTCACTGTAAAGTAATGTTGATAAATATACCAGCTCTAAGGAATGATATTTATTGAAACTGAATAAATCATCTCTTTAAAAGCAGCTTCAATTTTTTTAAATGTGAATGTTCATATTCATGTATAAATATATTTTTTAAAAACCATTTATCTTTGTTGCCCTTTGATATATATATAGGAATATCAAGTACCTCTGTTATCAATGACTGCTACTGAGCTGGTTGGAGGGATTTCTGGGGACTCAGAAGCCAACATCAGGGAGTTGTTTGACCAGGCAGCTGTAAGTTCTGTAGTGTATGTGTCCTCATTTTATGTTCGTAGGTGTTGAGGTTTCATTTTGTTCATCTTTTCAAAGAATTATCATTTGCTCTTTTAGTGAGGCTGATTTAGACATTCCTTGCATTTGGTTGAAGGTATGGGTTGTCAAAGAAGGATTTGGAGCCTTGTTTTTTCTTTTTTCTTTTATCATATTGCAAAGAGTCATTGATAGTGAATGTAATTTCAACGCCATTTTTTCATACAGGCAAATATTATTGGTTTGTCTCTTGATAAACAGTTTTAAGAATGCCACAGAGAAAAACTCTTTTCAATAATTTTTTATTTTCACAAGTAATGAAATGTCTTAAAACTATGCAGGTCTTTTGTATTTCAGTTCCATTTAACTTCCCATTGTCACCCACCGGAGTAACAATTTATTCTTTATGATTTACACTGGTTCGAAATTGTATTTAAAAAATTCTTAATCAGTGTGACATAAATTCTGGTGTGAGAAGCAACCTGTGCTAACCACAGTATATTTTTTAAAAACAATTTTTCATTTCACCCTATTCCATTCAAAAGCACTATGGATACCATGGCCATTATTACATTTTGTCAAGCAACAATAATTGATTTCATAGTACCATGTACCAGGGGACTCAATGGCTCAGTGGTCATGGCTCTGCCTCTGAAACGAAGTGACAGAGGTTTGAGTCTGTCTGGGGACAATAATCACATGGTGATTTTTATCATTAAAACCCATTTAAAAAACCTGTATGTCATTCCTCTGATCCCTGCAATATCGATAGGTTGGATCTAGAGCCTAGTCCTATCGGAGACAATAAACTCAGAGGTTCCATATGCACGTTGCGCACAAAAAGAACCCTTGGCAATTGGGAATAAAGAAGATTAGGCCACTAGACTGCTGTCCGGGCAAAATAGGAATCCTACCACTACCACGAAAAGGTCACAGTGGGCTGATCATCTATTTGGCTAAATGGCATGTTCCAGATAAAGTCTGTCTCAACACGAGTTGGCCCTACATTGTAATGATAAAAGGGTGCTGGATGATGAAACGAATGGAGAAAATACCATGTACTGTACCTTTAAGTGTGAATTGCTACAAGCTCTTAACTGATAAGGTGGGTATATTGATGACATGATTTAATTTTGATAATAATTCATTTTCTCCATCTCCAGGCTCTAGCCCCTTGTATCCTGTTTGTAGATGATGTGGATGCAATTGCCACGAAAAGGGAATCGGCTTCAAAAGCTATGGAGAGTCGTGTGGTCACTCAGCTGGCCAACAGCATGGATGGTAGGCATTAATCCAGGCTGTTTCAGGAACACTCTGAATTACTTGCTTATACAATTTACAATTCTTGTCGTTGCCATCAAATCTGAAATATTACAATTCATTCCTATTTTTCTCTCTTCCTCTAACACTCATCATTTTCATCCCTTTCAGCTAATTGCTCTCCTCCATTGTCTTTGCAAAGTCTCAATTTAATGTTCTTTAAGTCAGATGATTGTTTTAAAGGCAAAAGAGTCAATCTCTGAAAGAAAACAGAGGAAAACTGACCTTTAACTTTTTGAATAGGAAGCAAGCTTTTTATCTCTGCCCCAGAGAAGTATTCACTTCTCATTTAATTTTTATTTGAATTTAAACTGAACAAAATACTATTTCAGTGCTCAAATACGGACGATAATGTCAAAATCACTTAAAGCAAATAGACGCAAGGCAAGAAAGAAATGGTGCCTCCAAATTTCAACCACCTCCCATTCAAAATCATATGCTTCCATTTTATTTTTTATTTCTATGTAGCTTTCTTTCTTTTTTTTCTGTTTTTTTTTGTTTTATGTTGTTTTTTGTTTCTTTATTTACCCAGATAAAAATCATATCTTAAGACAAAGGAATTGTGTAAAGAGTAATAACTATATATTGTCTTCTAACTTGCTTTAGTGTTATATTGCATTCTTCTATCATTTCTTTTCAACTTCTTTAGAATTGAGGGCAAAAAATTTGCCGGTGTTAATTATATGTGCAACCAGCCGCCCCAATGCCTTAGATGATGCATTCAGACGGACTGGAAGATTTGATATTGAATATGCACTGCGGTTTCCCAATAGGGATGCTCGAAAAAGGTAAGGAGATTATAATGCTATCATATTTGTCAATATCTAAATGTTGATCTTTCGAAAGTATAGTTAAAGAAAAATTGAATGTGCTATTGCGAGCTTAGGTAAAGCTAAAATTCCTTTTTGTAGACATTTTTTTTACTTTACTCTCTTTACTCTAGTTGTACAGCCATAGTCAAGCTGAATGCCTATTAGCCGTTCATTGGTATTGCTGCTTTTGTCACCATACTCATTGTTTTCACACGTTTGATGGGTTTAGGTTTGGGGTATGCGCATTTTACTAGGGGGAGCTTTGAACCAGTCGGAAGACAGGGTATATTTGTACTTGGTCACAGATTTTCTTATGTATTCTTTAAACTGTTCAGTGGTGCTGCTGAAACAACTTCTTCAGGCAGGGAATTCCAGGCGTTGACTATTCCCACACTGGAAAAGTTTTCTCAAAGTGAAGTACGGGCTGAAGGTTTTGATAACTAAAGGCTGTGGCCACGTGTCACTGTATTTTTTACTATGGGTAGAATGTTCTGTGTCACAGTGGACAACCCTCAAGTATTCGTAGCACTCTATCACGTCTCCCCTCCCTAGCTCTTCTGTAATAGAGTGAGGGTAGGCTCAGTTTTTTTAGTCGTTCAGTGTAGTCCAAATTGCTGAGTTCAGGTATGAGCTTTGTTGTCCTGCGCTGGTGATGAGAAATCCACAGTTTTAAATATTCTTTATTTTATCATCAACAGTAAAAAGGTTAAGAAAAATTTGTTCTAAAAATAATTAGTTTAGCATATCTCAAATATGCATGTCTTGATAAGCAACAACAACAATAAAAAAGAGGTTGATGACTGTCTGCTTGCATCAATATGAGTTGTAAAGTTATGCAAAAGCTGTTGCATTTTCATCCCATCTTAAAACTCATATTATTGCTAATTATCTTTCTATGAACCTGTTTATTTATTTTCCCATTTTACACACCTATTTATTTTACACAACACGCTATAACTATAACATACACTTTTAAAATCAGCAGTCACCCAACTGAGATGTGCCCTATCAAAGCCTGATGAGAAAAGAAAGACCATTCAAATTCTATTGCCAATAATTTTGAAAATTTATTTTCACTATTTTTTGGGGGTTTTTTTTCTTCATTCACAGCATCTTGGAAGCTCTATGCAAAGATATTGATTTTGAAGACGATGTGTCCCTCTCAGAGATTGCTGACTTGACTCCTGGCTATGTTGGAAGTGACCTGAAGACTTTGCTGTCCATCTCTAACGCCTGTGCCCTGTCTAGAAAGATATCTGAACTCAAAAAGGAGAGGGAGACTGCTGGCACAGAAGTGGAAGAGAATAATGATGAAGCTTCTGGTATATAAATAATATTACTTTACAGCTATTTATAAGCTAAAGAATTAGACTCAGGAATTTCCAAATTACTCATCTCATTTTGAAACTCACTTTCTAGTTTTCATTTCTTTTATTTGTCTAGTTTTTCATACAAACTCATATATGTTTTTCCTTTTCAGAAGGGAAGAGAAAGAAACTTATATTATCTGAGGAGGAAATTGAAAGTTTTCAAGTCAAACTTCATAAAAGCGACTTTCAGGTATGTCTCTTTTTTCTCCTTTTACTCCCCTTTTTTTTACTTTGGCCTTTAATGGTAGTTCTAATTTGAAGTTCTTGCTTCCCTACTCAATCTTTTGTAAGTACTTTGTACATCTAGATCAGTGGTTCTTAAACTTTTTGTGCTATGCCCCCTTTAAAAGAACCAGAAAATTTCCCGCCCCCCCTCCTCCCTGCAAACTAAAATGCATCTTATTTTCCAAGTTGCTTGCCTCCCCAATTCTTCGCACCCCCCTTGAGAACTCTTCATGCCCCCCCAGTTTAAGAACCACTTATATACATAGACTTTGAATTTGACCAAATAACTTATAAAGAAAAAACGTTTAAAAAAACCGTTTTAACGTTATAGTTTTACTCTTCCTCCAACACTGTATAGGTCACATCGCTGGCGGAGCGCTCTGGACATGTTAACATGCTGCCACACAGAGATAGATGGAGGACTCACACAAATATCTCACCCAGTCACATTTTACTGACACTGGGCCAACCACTCTAAGCACTGTTCGCATAATGCCAAACGCCAGGCGGGCAGCTGCTAAAAAAATTATTTTTATGACTTAGGGACGTATGTAGCAGCATGGAATCAAAGCTGTCACCTTCCAGTTACGCGGCTGACACTCAACCACTTGCGCCAACAAAGCAGATCCAAATAAATTAATATCAAGAATGTGATTCGCATGCTGGAATAACAGGAATTTCAATACCTGTGAACCATTTGGATTTGATATACCTTATGGTGATAATCATAAATTGCTTAAAGGTATGTTTTGGGAGAGGGAATGATTTTTTCATTTGCTTGTGCTTTTGTGTGAATGAAACTAAATGACTGTGTCTCTATCTTCAGAAAGCGATGTCAGAGGTAAAACCCACAGCTAAACAAGAGGATGTCCTCCTGGTTCCAAATACGTCATGGGAGGACATTGGAGGATTGGACAATATCCGTAAAAAACTTAACCTGTGCATTATGGTATGTGTTAAGGAGAGAAAAAAAATGGAGAAAAGATGTATCTTTTAATTAATCTAATGACTTGAAATAGGTATTTCATATACAGAGAAACACATGTATACCAAAAACGGCTAAACCGAAAAAATGCTTTAACCGAAAATAACAAAAGGAATTGTCTGGGTGCTTATTAACTCAATATATTAAGAAACTTTCCCTAAATCGAAAACGAAATCATTCAAACTGCAAAAGAAAGACCTCAATATCCTACTTTTCTTTGATACTTCAACAGCTGCGCCTCTCACTCAGCGGTGAAAACGAGAAAGTCCTATGCCTTCACCAAACGATAAAATAACCCTAGGATTTGAATTTTGATGAAAAGGTATATAGTTTTAAAGAGGAAGAATAGATCTTTGTAATGATACCATTTTTATTCTTCATAAATGATCCATAACAATCAAAACAGCGATTGAAAAAGTCATAATTTCTCTCTCACACTCACATGACAGGCAGAGTGGGGCAGTCTTGAGGACCTACTGTTATGGCTTTGATCAAAAATAAAGTTTTTAAGCTTTTGAAAAAAGTTAAACATTAAATTTCAGTTTCAAAAGTGATGTTTACCTCTATTCAATTATCCTCAGGAAAGAACCAAGAGACCAGAATTGTACCAAGCCATTGGCATGACCTCCGCTGCAGGTGTTTTGTTGGTAGGACCTCCAGGGTGTGGAAAGACCTCAGTTGCAAGAGTAAAGACATTTTTTCTTTATGTGAATGATTTGTATTCAAAAGTGTGCAATGTAAAGAGGGAAAATATTGCTGCATATAGATAACTCAATCAGACATCTGCTCGTTAACAATGTGGGACCAACATTTTTTAGGTCATCTATTCTGATTCTGTATGTCAGATATAATAGTTTGTCAACTTGTATAGAATTTTTTAGACATAGGAAATACATATATATGGTGTGAAACAAATAGTAATGGTAGCTTAGTGATTTGTGTGTTTGTATGGTGACCAAGAGGTGGTATTTCAGGTACATGACTGCTATGAGTCTGATGTTGAGCCCTTGGAAAAAGCTCTTCACACTGAATTTTTCCACTTGACCCAGGTTGAAACAGGTACCATCTCACAGCTGGGAAATTATGGACCACAGTTTTTTTTTTTTTCAGAAAGATAGCTGAAATTGAATGTCACTTGTTTGCTTCATGCTACGGACATTGAAGTTAAACATAAAAAGGCCCGACAGAATGAAAAAGGTGAAAATCAAAAGATTTTGTAAGTGGCTAATTAATTTTTATCATTATCGTTTTCACAGGCTGTTGCAAATGAGGCTGGAATCAACTTTTTGTACATCAAAGGGGCTGAACTTCTGAATAAGGTTTGACAGTTTTCACTTCTTACTGAAAACCTTTTTTTAAAAGTATTATTGAAAAATGGAAAAAAGTACTTTTTTTATGAACGATGTGATGTATTTATTACTTTCTGGTGATAAGGCTTACAAATCTTGTAAACTGTGATGATAGTCTTTTCATCTCAGAGGTATTAGTAAAGCTTTCTTTTGTGACTCTTTTTCATGCAATGTAAGTAACCATTTTAATTTGATGTACAATTTATTTCTTTGTAAAATGTTTATCATTTTGTGGCAACTGGAGCAACATTTCATTATTTTGATTTATATTTTGGCATTAAGAACTTATTTAAAATTCTTTTTCATTCCCAGTATGTTGGTGAGAGTGAGAGAAATGTCAGAGATTTGTTCAAGAGAGCTAACAGCCTGGCCCCTTGCATCATTTTCTTTGATGAAATAGATTCCATTTGCCCCAGGAGGTCAACTTCAAGTGATGTAAGTAACCAATGGTAGTATGGAGTACCTTTATATTATTTAGGTAAGCTCCTCTTTAAAAGCAACAGGATGTGCATATAATTGATCAAATTCCTACTTGTATTGTTTATATTTGGGGGCCACGGTGGCTCAGTGGTCATGGCTCTGGGCACTGAAATGAAGCGACACAGGTTCGAGTCCGACTTGGGAAAAAAAATCACATAGGGATTTTTATCGCTAAAACCCCAAGAAGAACCCTGTATGCCACTCCCCTGATCCCTACAACATCGGTAGGTGGGATTTAGAGCCTAGTCCTATCGGAGACGGGCGATAAACTCAGAGGTCCCGTGTGCACGTTGCGCACGTTAAAGAACCCTTGGCAGTTGGAAATAAAAAAGAGTAGGCCACAAGGCCGCTGTCCGGGCAAAATTGAAATCCTGCCACGACCACCCAAAGGTCACAGTGGGCTGATCGCCTGCTTGGCTTAATGGCATGACCCAGAGAGAAATTCCTTCTCAATAAGAGTCAGCCCTACACTGTTAAAGGGTACTTGATAATGAAATGATGATGAAAATTATCGTTGTTATTATCATTATTATTATTCTTCATCGTCATCATCATCGTCGTCAACATTACTGCTATTGTTGTTATTGTTATTTTTGTTATTGCTATTTTTGTTGTTGCTTTTACTAATACAATTGCTGTTTGTCATTGTCCGTATCAGTACCATCATTGCCTTTCAAAACCTCTTATTCATAGTATTAATTTTGTACCTTTTTCTTTTACTCAGGACGATTTGTGCAGGCCAAGTCTCAACAGCAGCAGAGTAAGATGATACCACATCTATTAACAACGACTGCATCTTCATCTCATCGAATTGCATCATCCTCAAAGAAGTCCAGTTCTTCTTCATCATTATCATCGCCATCGTCTTCAAAGTCTTCAAGAAATTCTCGACAGAAGTGTTGCGAGAATGGTGGAGTGTGTGTGATGGGAGTCTTCTGTCATTGTCCAAGGTACATAATATTATGAACTGATAAGTAGCCAGCGCAGCGTTTTGCATCATAAGTCCTCCATTTCATTTTCACTTTTCATACAATGGAAAGATCATTTTACAATGGCGTATGGAATACAGGAGGATTGAGATGAGTAGAGAGGAGAAAGAGAGAGAGAGAGAGAGAGAGAGAGAGAGAGAGAGAGAGAGAGGGGGGGGAGAGAGAGAAGAGAAGAGAAGAGAAGAGAAGAGAGAAATGGAAATATTACGTTCTTAGTTGCATGTACTGTGTGTGTGGAGTGCTATATCTGGCCAGCGAGGCCCGCTATACAAAACTTGGAAGGGGAACTAACTGTATATTAAGAAATTACCCACAATTCAAATCAGTTGTCTACCCTGAAGCGATGAAAAGAGTAAAGAATGGAGAGTATAGAAACCCGATGTAATGATCAACCTTGCTTCTTGAAGGGGAACTAACTGTATATTAAGAAATTTAAAGAAATTGCCCACAATTTAAATCAGCTGTCTACCCTTAAGCGAAGAAAAGGGTAAAGAATAGAAAGTATAGAAACCCGGGGTAATGATCATCCTTGCTTCTTGAATAACTACAGCAGAAGAAATCGCAGACAAGAAAGAGGCTGTTCTGCTCTTCAAGTAGTAATATGGATCTTAGAATAGTTTATCTTACTAACCTGTGCAGATACAGAAAGCCAAATAATCATCTCATAACACTTATCTCGTGCCATATTTTCGTTGGCAGATTTTTATTTTGGGCACTGAAGATCTTCAGAAGAATTGAGGGGGTATCCCGGATGAGTGGGTCAACCATCTACTGTTTTTAATGGCTCTTAGCTACATCAAAACCATTTTTTTTTCTTTCGTACTGTTATATGACATAATGATTATTATACAAATATTGTTCATTTTAAGATAAGATAAGATAAGATAAACTTCATTAAATCTCAGGAGAGGAAAACTAGTTTGTGTAAACCCAACACTCCTTATAAACAAAGATTTATTGCCTGATGGTATTATCCACTAACCTTTACATTTTCACTGTATTATTGTTATTTTTACTTTCAGAAATTTCTTTGGATTTCATTGTGAATACAAAAAGAAGCCTTGTGGGCCGATAGAGCATGAATCATGGGCAAAGGTTGGTTGTAATCTCTGCCGGTGTTACAACTCTAAGCTGCTGTGCTTACCTCACATGTATGATGGCTGTGGTAAGTTTTAACAATGCTTATTGCTTACGGTTTAAGCTGATTTAAGAAATGTTTAATTATTTGGCAGCGGTCAGTTTCTGTTCAAAATGGGTAAAGAAAATGAAAGGAATTTCTCAGTTGGAAGTTCATGCGCGATGAAAAGATTGAAATCAAATTTTGAGTTTGACTTTTGAGGGGTTAAGGCTGCAATCAGCTTAAACAAAAAACATCAACAGTAAATGAAAAAGCCCGCAAGGAAAAACTAAAGGAAAGATAAAGAGCCCTTGCACCCCAACCAAAATTTAAGCTCTAGAGAGAAAAGTAAACCTGTTTTGATGCAGGTTAAGCTCATAAAAATGAAGTAATGAAAATAAAGCTTAGCATATTTCCAAATTTCATCATACTAAAATTCTTTGAAAGTCTGTTTCATATGTTATGGTCAAGACCAGCTAACCATGATCTTTATACTTTGATACGTCACACTGTATTTACAGATTTATTTCATTTTCAGATGGTCAGCCAATCAAAGAAGACATAAATGTTTCAGACTACATTGATGAAATCTACATATTCCCACCGGATGAAACAACAGTCAGTTCCACCTATGAAGATTATTACAGCGAAGATGAAAAATCAGACAAAAATAATTCCTCAGCCCATTCCTATGTTTTTCAGTCAAATAATTGTGTCCTTATCATTAGTGTCTTTTTTAACATACTATACAAGTCCTACCTCATAAACCGCTAGCTTTCAAAACAAATGTGATTTTCAAGTCCACAGAGATTCTTATGTTCCTTGGAAAATTAAGAAAATCTGTCAGAACAACAGAACAAAATCCAATTATCTGTCTTTTTATGCATTACTAAAGAGATGTTGATAGTGAATCAAAAAGGGTAACTTGATGAATATTTTCTGAAGGAGCAGATTTGACACAAATCAGCTAACTTTACAACAAGTATGGCATCCTGTTATCAAAAGGAGCAACTGATTTACTTTATCTTTGCATGGATTAAGTCAGAACTTCACTGAGGATGATAACTGAGAAAATGAATATATAACACATACTACGGGTCAAATGAAAACTACCAGAACAAGGAAAATGGGTGCATTATACTTAAAATGGGGGCCAAATAATTCTCAAGTGCCAATGAAAAACCTTTCCAGCATCTCAATTATTCCTTTGGACATATGTATATACTGCAATTTCTGAATGACTTTTGTTGTATAAGCTTGATTTTTCTCACTATGATCTTTACATAAACTTTTATAATTATGGAATGCAAGAAAATAGCTAGAACTTGAGGTTTCCTTTGCCAGGGACATTTAATACTCTTAACCTTTTGCTTGAATTCCTGATTTGAAGTGCTGATGGTATGTTGTCTGGGTATATGTTGTAAGGTATTTTATGCTGTCAACTTTTGATACATTATATAACAGTGCCTTCAAAATCGATTTTATCCAGAAAAATTATGGATTAAACAAAACTCCACAAAGTTCTCATTTAATAAGTCTTAACCTTGAGTTGACAATCAAGATTTACCTGAAAAAAAAAAAACGTGAGTTAAAAGGTCACCTACCAAACTCCCTTGTAACTGGGCAGATAAGCAAACTACTACAATTATTACAGAGTTTTGTTTCCTTGTCAAAATACGTACCTTACAGTGCATTGTTTCCAATAACCTGGCTTAATCATTTCTGATGTTCTGTCTCTATCCTACCTTAAGTAGTGGGAACATTAACAATAAGTTAATATGGCCTGTACTGCTCATTTTCTTGTTTTTTATCTCCCTTTAATGCATTGTTTGACTTACACTTTACAGATGTCAATTTGCTGTCTAGTTGTATCATCTATAGGATTCTTTATGATGGATTTCAAAGCATGTAGTAGGGATAGGTTATCCTAACCCTCTGTTGTAGTCAGTGGTTGTGGTGGGTTTTCTTTGATCCCCACTTTTGATGACATGAGTGTTCTGTATTCTTCTGCCTCTCTTGCCTTCGGTCACCTTCCCTGCTCCATTCTCCTTGTCGTCTTTGTTTTCCATATTATACTTTGATATACGACTGATTAATTTCCCTAGACAAATATGTGTCACCCTTTCTATCCAAGATACTCTATCTCATAGTTAATTCTTGTCAGGACCATTTTTGGTTTTACACATAAAGGGCTGTAGAAAAATGTAATGGGTGATGTGTGTGCACAAATGGGTGAATGTATGCATCATTTTGAATGTGCACTGCTGTATTTGTGCTTTTTAAGAAAGGAACTGCTTTCCTTGCGAATCCTTTCTCTGAATAATGTCTCTTGTGGGGTTTCCTGTTTCTCCTCTGTTACTGTTAGCTAGTCAAATCTGTGATCTTGTTATTTCCCTGTGGGCTCTCCTATTAAGTACTCCCAAAAATCTTATAAAGTATACTTTAAAATCTACTTCTGCATGCAAATGAAACAACGGGCTTGTAATCTAATTCAAGTAATGAAATTTGACGAAGTGGAAACAAGAAAGCTTTAAAAAAAGAATGTCCAGCAGATTTTTTTTACGATCATTACAATGATCATCATTTCATTTCATTATCCAGTACCCTTTTACCATTACAGTGTAGGGCCGACTCTTATTGAGACGGAATTACT
>JAUEKY010118803.1:0-10311 GCA_031833965.1 Scyllaea pelagica
CTGGTGTGAAACATTATGTCGGGGCCCTACACTGCTTTTGAGCGGTAAATAGGGTATCTGATAACAAAACAAAAAAAAAGTTGTTTCACGCTCATCAATTTACAAGAACTTGTCATGCTACAAACAAACAGCAACATCGCATTCCTCTTCTATACCTGACTGTCATACAAAACGGGGAGACTTCAAATTTACAATGTATTCTCTGCCGCCGACGGGGAAGCAAGGAGATTACCTGCTGTCGCCCATTCTCTCTGAGCTTTGTGAGGTCTGAGTAATGGCGCAACAACCATCACAACTTTCTATACACCAACCATCTCGCCTGGAAATGAATTTCACAAACTAGCTATTGTTTTACATACAGTATTTGCATTCTGTGTTGAAACGATGACAGTCGGCCATGCCCATGACAAAATATAATGTGAAAAACAAACAAACAAGTCAAAAAAGACAATGTCACAGGGAAAAGCTAATTATTTTTGTTTCTTACTTTTTCATTGTTGGTTGTTTGTTTTTTGTTTGTTTTTGTTGTTTTTCTATTGTTGGGTTGTTGTTTTTTTTGTTTTTTTGTTTTTTTCTGTTGTTGTCGTTTCTTTTTTTTTCTTTTCTTTTTCCTTTTTTTAGGGAAGGGGGGGGGGGTTAAAGAATAAACAATTCATTATCTTTGATTTTGTTTCAATCATATAAAAAACTGTTTGTAGCGTCGCACCGTAAGGAGACCCACCAGCGCTGTTAATCAACCAGAACCAGAAGTTTGTGGGTTCCATCCTCAGTCATAATATGCCATACCGGAGCAGTTTTGTGATATAGTAGGGAACGTTTGAGTTTGGACAGGTCAGTGATCGTCACGTTGCAGGTGAAATACAACTATTGGTGTCACATTGAGTCATAGCGAAAGGCTCTTTTCTCACACCAACGTCCCCTCCCTTCTTCTATGTCTTTTATTTCTCTCCCTCTCTCCCCACCCACATCCCCCCCCCTTCTCTCTCTCTCTCTCTCTCTCTCTCTCTCTCTCTCTCTATCTATCTATCTATCTATCTGTCTATCTATCTATCTATCTATCTGTCTATCTATCACGGGGGTAAACATATCAAGCAAATAGTTTCACAACAAAATTCCCAAAATGGACCAACCCTTTTGAAACAGAACTGGTATCAAGAGAAACAAGAGGCTATATGGCATTGAAATGAGTATGACAAGGCTAATCGATTTGACAATACAGAGATAGTGGACGCTTAAAGTTACACTTTTATATAAAGGCTAATAGATTGTAGCACAACACAAGCAGGAAAGGTGCCGGCAGTAACCAAACGATGAGACCAGCTTCAAATTTCAAAAGGTTCAAGAGTTTGTATAATATGATGATTTGGGAGGGCTGATAAAACATTAATCTGATGCAGTGACATTCTTATGTTATATTGTATGCCTGTATTTACAATATGATACTTGTCATCTTTACATTGTAATATCTTAAGCAGTACAGTAGTAACCTGGACATATCTTTGAAGTCTAGACATATCTATGAATGGAAAAAACTCTTCAAAGTATCTTGTTTTGATAACTCGTGACTTAAAAGATAAGATAATTGTATTTTTTCAGGGCGTTCCGCTTTACTTGAATATTTATTGGACTTCTTTGAATAAACTTCTCGGCTGAGTTATCACTACCAAACATTTTAGCACTTCTTCTTTACCTCCATCCCGACGGCTTTCACCTGCCTCACCTGGACTACCCACTACCTGGACCCGAATGGCCAAATGATACTTTTGCTCCAAGCTCAGGTGTGATGAATTCTCACATCAGGTGTGCTTGAAGAATGACGGACGGAATTGGCCACTTACGGATGCCAGGTTCTACTGATGAGCTTTTAATTACCCGTTTTATTACAGGTAAACGGAGGAAAGCTTTGCTAGGGGCTAAGGAGTGCAAGGTATTTCAAGTAAAACAAATTGGAAACCAAACAGCTCTGGGCTGTATATCGTGAATGAGGATTGTCTGATGAAAGGTGACAGTCCTATGCAACGTTTTCGTGTTTTTTTGTGTGTCTCTGTGGTTTAGTAGTAGACTCTTGTGCTTGTAGTGTTGAGTTAAAAAAAACGTTTAAACGTTATGGTTTAACGCCTGTTTCAACACTGTATAGGTCATATCACTGGTGGAGCGCTCTGGACAATTTAACTTGCTGCCACGCAGAGACAAACGGAGAACGCACACGAATATCTCACCCAGTCACATTATACTGACACCGGGCCAATCAGTTTTATCGATCATTCCATAATGCCGAACGTCAAGCAGGCAGCTGACAAAGCCCCGATGTTCTCGACTTAGGTATGTCTTTTTATTAACCTTATTTTTTCTTTCCACTTATGTGTAAGCTATTGCATAGCCGTTTATATCGTTTATATCGTTTTATCAATCCAAAATAACTTAAATGTACTTGTATCTTAAAGCCTGCTTATCTCGTTCTATGGAATACGTGTTTGCGCTGGATTGATACTTTTTCTGTTAGTAAATTGCAAAGAGCTTTGAGCGCGTATAGGAGATAGACGCTATATGATAAGAAATCTTACCACATTACCTTTACAATAGCCAGACTATGGCGTATCTCATATCGATGAAACTAGCTCCCTAAGGCAATCCTTTACAATATTATTATTGTGCCGTAGTACAGAGCACACCCAATCACACCTGACTCTCGCCGTCATGAATACGGTTTGTTTGGAGAGCAGGCTGACCTCTCCTTAGATAAATCATTTTCCAGCCTGTGTTCATTTTTCATGTCAGAATTCCTTTCGTCTACCTGGAGTCCTTTGCATATTGTTCAAGAGGATGCACATATCTAATGAATAGTATTTTGCTGTTAACAACTTCCACCACCACACCACCCCAACACCTCCACCACCACCATCATCATCACCATAATCATCACCATCACCATCACTATCGTCATCAAATCTACTGCCATCGTCATCATTTTAATCATCCGTATTATTGTCCCAATCATCATCATCATCACTATCACCATCACCACCACCATCATCATCATCTCCATCATCATGGCCATTATCATCATCATCATGTTCTACATCATCATTATCTTCATCATCAAATCCACAACCATCGGCATCATTTTAATCATCTGAATAATTGTCACCGCTCGGAGCAAGCAGAAATGGAGGATACTTGTAGACTGACCTATGTTCCGAGCGGAGCCGGAGTGATTAAGTAAGTAAGTAATTGTCACCACCATCGTCATCACCATCACCATCACCATCGCCATCCCCACAACTATCATCCTCATCATCAGCATCTCCTTCGCCAGTAATACCATCACCACTAACAGCAATGTCGACGAACTAATCGCCATAAGTGACACCATGCAAGTTCTCTTTTTCACGAAACTAACTCAAAATTCTATCACGCCAAAATCTAAATTACTTGATGTCCTTTTGTTAGAAGAGATAGAAAACACAATGCAATTAATATCCAATAAATTCAGAAAATAATTCTCGCTCACCTTTAACGAAAGTATCAGATATGCAGCCAGTAATTTCTAGATTCAGAGCTTGAGTAAAGACAAATCTGGCTTCATTGATGTACTTTGATGCAATAAAAATTGTGGGACCAAATGAGCTGTGTATACCCAAAATAGTGAAGGAAGGAGCCACGTCTAGGTACAAAGCCCTTTGTATAGGCGGTCACTGGAAGGTTCTTTATACAGCTGTACACTCGCCAATTGGACGCTGCAAGCTGCAAAAAGACAAAAAATAAGAAGAAATAATGTGCCTGTTACTGATACCAGATAGGGCAGCCACTAATATTTAGTGAGAGGAAAGCCTAGTCAGTTAACGTATAAGCCCCTGATGGTGGCAACGTGTTTTTGTCACGTCATGCAAAGATTCCGACAAAAGACAGTCATAATTTGATATACTTCCTCTATTTCCTTTCTCATCTATGTTAATAATGATAAAACCCCGTCTTTATTTCGGGGTTGAAGTGTCCTGTATTACTCTTTTTTCCCGTCGTTGTTGTTATTCTGATTTGTCATTTCAAGATAATCCGAAATAATGTTTGGAATATTTCCAGCAAGTTTTTCTTAACTGAATCAAAATAATAGCTCTTTCTATTGAAATCGAGATCAAAGACAAAAGCAAATACACGTTTCGCCGTATCCTGAATAAACACGCCAATGTTCAAGAGCCTGAGCAAATAGCAAAGACAAAAAGAATTGCCATGAATTGAGATGAATTCATCCTCGCTATTGTTGGCCTTTCGGCTCTTCGATTTCGTTTCGTGCTGCATTGGTTTTCTTTGTGTTTGTGAGGAGGCTGTCCAGGCACACATCCTTCCATTACGATGCTATTTTACGTGTGCCCCCAATCCACAAATCCCCCCTCCCCCCTCGACAGTTGTACCATTTGACCACGGTCAACCCATGGAAGGCATCAAGTAGTATCATCAAATGACAAAAGTCACAAAGCCATTGAGGTTTTTATAGAACGGATGAATAAAATCCAGCGGTGAATTGTACTATAAGTGGGTGATGATAATAGTTTGATACCACACTACAAACAGGAGAAGTTTTTAATCAGATATCTAGTAGTTACTCCCAGGCCATTGATAACTGAAATCATGGGGGCTTCTATGGGAGTTTAGGGCCAGCTGTTAATTTGCTGATTTTTACGTCTCTTGTTTAATAAGGCCATGTATCAAACGATAACCTACCTGCCTCGTGAAACAGCGTTTAATGCCCGCAGCGACACTTTTATCACAACGAAACGCTCTGGATATGTTGAGGTACTGCCCGAATAGCTCATTGGATAAGCATGCTTTCTCCTGCTGGTTGCAAGGCGGTGTTGACATGCCATGCGCAGATTCGAGCCCCATCCCCCTGGTTTTTCTCCCTCCTATTTTTTTCTTCTCTGAATGACTTTGTTTACTCTCAGCACCGTGCCACACCACAGTTCTGAGGTTTTTTACTATTTCCAGTGTCTGCTCCATTTCTTTACTCCAAACAGAGATAGACGGATCACTCCCTTGACTATCTCACCTGGTCATGATATGAAACTGAGACAGATCCCTAGTACTGTTCCCGTAATGATTAACAATGGCTGATAGTTCCGTCTTGGGTATGATGCTGATAAGCGTGGGACCCATGACCCATCGAACGTTCAACCTTATGAGCCAACGGTGCAAATAAGCTGGCCATGATTTTGCCTTTGCATTGATTATACACAATTTGGACGAGGAGTGATAATATTTTGATGGGGCTACTCGTCCTTGAAGAAAGGGATAACAAAACAAACATCTTCAATGCAAATCAAACACATTTAGTGCAGAATTCCACGCATTCTTCTCAATCAAAGATCAAACCATTCGTAATTTTATCGGCAGCTACACAATAGAATTATATTCAAAACAGAATACGCCCCAGCGGATAATAATAGTCTAGTGAATTACTCTTCACCTCCTTCCCACCACGTTGATACCGTTGGTTTAAAAAGCCACCATGTCTAAGCAATATCAGAACAACATTACTGCTATTCATAGTGGGTGAGAAGAAAACGCCCTAGGGTTCGATCGAGTATTACGATTCGGCAATTCAAAGGGCCAAATAGACGCGTTGGAGCGTTGACATATAAACACGATGAAAGGCTGAGAACCCCACGCTAAGAAACAAATTAATAATTCTACACAGGTTTGATTCCCTACAACAGCTGATTTGAAAGCATGCCGGCGCTGTGCTGTGCCAGTTACGAGGTTATTGCCCGACAGAATGCTGAGAGGTACAGAATTGCCGGACAGGCAGACATAATATTCGTGACTAAATGATATTCTTTCATGACGGAGACAAAAAAGTACCACGTTGCTTAACACGGTCATTTGCTTTTAAATCAGCGGCTGCTTTTTCAAGAAAAGTCTGCAGCGACAAGGTCGGGATAGGATATTGGATCGGATTTTCCATCTATATCATTCATGCTTTGAAAACTGGGAAAAGGATAGATGCAAGAGAAGGAAAACAGGAGCTTACTATGATACTATTTCTTAGTCTGTATTTCATACATCAAGGAGCTGATTCTCAGGACAATGTTGGCTTCTTACGAGTCACGGTTATGGTTTGAAATATGTTTCACAATAAGATTTTCAGCAAAGATCTAAATTTGAATCACAAGGCTGCAAAGATATGTGACCACTGTGTGAAACAGACTGATACCACGCTTACAAAGCTAAAAAGTTATCTGTAATGACTATTATGAAATCAGACACTCGTAGTGTTGAGACAACATTTTTTAGTGTTGAACGGCGAGCTTGTATGTGTTGACTGGAAACAAACAGAACCGCTAGAGCCTAAATAGTACAACTTAAAAAAGCAGAGAATACTATAGTTTATTAGTGAAAACAGTAGATGGGGGGGGACGCTGTCTCATCCTGTACTGTTTTCAATATTGAGCCTTAATACACTGTCGTTTCGGTTAGCAGTGTTGACTGCCACGTCATATCAATGCCATCGATGTAGTGGCCTACTTATTATCATTATCATGCTGTTGAAAGTGCAAAATGACAACAAGTCTTAAATCTCTCAATGTCACAGAAGATGAATAAATAATAATCCTGGCCATTTCCACAGTACACCTGTGGTTGTGGGAGTCCCGAGACCAAAGGGGACAGGAGATGTGAGATGATTTACATTAACATGCGTGTAGAGCGGTGGTTTCGGATCATTAATGTCAATGCCAAAATTGTGTGGAACCACTTGGCACACAGGGAGAGCAACTATAAGCTATTGTTGAATAATGGAGAACAACAAAAAGGACATGTTTGTACAGACAATATAAGAAAATAGGCTGAGGATGAATTATACTCTAAAAGGTTAAACAACCCTTTGATCTCATTTGAACGGTTTGTCCATTATTCAAAATATGTATGCGGTATATGTGCGTTCTGTTCCTTTCTAAATACACACGACTCCCAACTCCTTGTCATGTGTGTTGGCTGGTGTATGTGTGTATGTGTGCGTATGTGTATGTATTTGTGTATGTATGTTTGCTTTGCTTATGTGGGTGTGTGTGTGTGCATGTATGTGTGTGTGTATGTATGTGTGTGTGTGTGTGTGTGTGTGTGAAACAATACACATAAACAGTGTGTTGACGATTTGCGTTGCAATCAAACGTAGACCTCAAAGATGGATGTGGTGGATGGGGAACGCCGAAAAACAAGTCAAGCAAGTAAGTCGTACGAACACCGCCAGACCTCTAAGTGCAATAAAATTATGCGATTGCCAAGGACATAATGATTATATTATAATGTTATACCTTTTTCTTTGCCCTTGTTTCTTTCCCGAACCAAACGAAAGAAGAAATGCGTGTAGTGGTCTTTAACGCCAAGCCAACACAGTTTAGAAATTTGTAAAAAAAAATAATAATAATAATAATATAACCAAAAAAGAAAACAACACGGTTTAAAACATACGAACAGGAGATGCACCAAAAGGGCTCAAGGACAAAAAATATGCCTATCGAATTCCTTAAAGAATTCATATTTGTTTTAGAAATCAAATTCCGGTCTATTTCATAACATTCCATCACCAGGAAAATCCATCCCGCCATAAGCAAGCATGCCATGCTGGTTATAAACGGAAGTCGGTAGGGTAACAAACACAACACAGTGGGTGGGTGGGAGACACACACACACACACATACAACGCACACACATACAACGCACGCACACACACACACACACACACACACACACACACACCTGCCCAGAGTTTCACAGGACCTGAGCATGGATTATAGAATTTCTACGCTACATTGTAGAACAAATAGCCTGATAACTCTCATGACCCGCAGGACACGGGGTTGGCAAACAGATTCGACCCTGTAACTCCCCAACTCACAACAAGTACAGCTTCAGCCTGCGCCCTAATGATGTAGCCTTCTATTTGCTATGTGCATTTATCATTGCTGTTTGCTCTACTTTCACTGGGGTTGGAGTTTGAAATGTTGGTTCTCACCTTTTTTTTCAGAAGATTATTTTTCTCATGCTTTTCTATTTTTTTTCCTACTGGATTTGGGGGGTGTTTGGTTTTTAAGGCCAAAAAAGCCAATATCTGCTAAACGTTCTCAAAATGCTTAACAAGGCTGCCGTTTCAAAATGAAAGGCAGTAATGGCAGGCCGGTTTGGGCTCCCAGTTGCGTCGTTATCGAGGAAAACGCTTTTTTTCTACTTCCCATGGACATAAATGACTGGTATTACACCTTTAGTGTTCCTTAACGGGGGCATTGGGATAATTGGGATAAAGATAAACCCCACACCAACTGAGATATTGAAGGTCGCGTCGTCTTCGCGTTAGATGCACAAAGTCTAGGACAGTTGATGGTGCAGAGGATCTAAACGTTTGGACAATGGACCAGAAGCTAAATAGCAGGGTGTGTGGTTACACATGGGGCGCATCTCAAGACGCTCAGGAGATTGCGGCCGGCCACCGTGGAAAGGACCGGGCCCCTACCACGCACTTACCATAGTAATGAAATGGCAGAGACAGAAAGAAATATACGAGATGCGAGTGACCTTGGGCCCCCTGCGAGCGACACACTCGTTGTAAATAATAACAGGGATGAGATGGTTGCAACAGGTAGTAGGAATAACAAGGATGACGGGTGCAGCCCAAAGCCCTCGGGAAGGTTGCAACCTGATAAAGTTAAACTGAAACCTATTGGTAAACATCTAAAAATAGGTACATGGAACGTTAACACACTAAATGAGGCGGGTAAACTGGATAACTTGTTTAAAGAGGCTTCAGAAATGGATATGGACATACTGGGTGTGTGTGAACATAGATGGCTCGATTCAGGCATGATTGAAGGAGAAGAATACACATTTATCTATTCGGGTGAGAAAGAACTACATAAGTATGGGGTGGCAATAGTGCTGAAAAACAAAATAGCAAAACACATTAAAAGAAAATGGACTTTAAGCTCAAGAAACATGATGATTAAGATTAGTGCCCAACCATTTGATCTGTCAATAATACAAAGCTATGCACCAACCTCGACACACTCTGATGAGGAAGTAGAAGCGCATTATGAAGAAGTAGATATGATGCTGAAACAGGTTAAATCAACTGATGTTCTTATTGTGATGGGTGACTTCAACGCAAAAGTAGGTGATGAAGAAGAAGAAGACATTTTTGGCCAATATGGATTAGGGGTGAGAAATGAAAGAAATAAACATATAGCTGAAGAAAAAGGGAACAAGAGCGAACGTCTTTGAGTGTAACACATGTTTCAACGCTAAATATGTCATTTCACCGGCAGAGCGCTCTGGACATGTTTTTTTTGTGTGTATGTGTGTGCGTGTCTGTGTGTGTTTGTGTATATGTATGTGTGTGTCTGTGTATGGGGGAGTTGGGCACGAGGAACTATCAATTTAGGCAAACCTTTTGGTCAATATATTGCCTTAACACACTGAAATTGAAACATCAGCTATGCGATTAATGTATTTATCTTTACCAACCATTTTTTTTACTGCTGTTAGACGTTAAACCACAACGTTAAAACGTTTTTGAGATATCATCCGGGTAAAACGAAACGTGAGGGGAATGTACAGTTCAGTTGTGCATGATAAAATACTTCACACAAACATACGCGCACACACACACGCGCGCGCGCACGCATACACATGCACACTCCTACTCAAACTGTTTAAATGTTTCTTATTTAGTTTTCCGTAATAAAAGTCAATAATAGTCATTCTACGTGCGGGCGTATCTAGAAATGTTTAAGCTAGTTATGGTGGCAAAAAAAAAAGGGGGGGGGGGAAGGGGCTGGAAGAGGGAGGGTTAAAATTGCTACCCCCCCCCCAAACCCCAACCCCAAAATAGTAATGCGTGACTCCATCCAAAAATACAAATTACACACATAACACATTGCAAAATCCATTCGCTTCTTTTGAGAAAATTACAGTCTACCCCCTTCCTTCCCCACGCTAATGTATTTTTCCTTGTTTTCGTCAAACTTTTCACAAACACACGGCATACATAATACATTTGTTCACACATAAGCGCAGGTGACAAGACAAGGACAGGGCCAAAACCCGTTGTCATGTCAGTCGGTTTGCGTTTAACCGACATCCGTTAGGGTTTCCCGGTCGGTTAGCAGTGCTAACCGAATGCCTTACCGACCGGAAGTTCTCTAACGGACGTCGGGTCAACACTTACCAACTGATATGAATACGACCCCAGGGATGGTACTCATGTCAGTCGGTTAATGCTTAACCGACGTCCGTTAGGAAATTATCAGTCGGTGAGCAATGTCG
>JAUEKY010118914.1:0-10311 GCA_031833965.1 Scyllaea pelagica
CCCCATCTTCCCCTTCTTCCTTCTTTCCCACAACAAACACCCCGACCGACTTTTTCCTTCCATCCCACTCAATGAGGACCAACACATTGAAAAACAAACAAAACAAACAAAAAAAAAAACCGACTTATTTTTCTTGACTGACTATCTTTAAACCAAATTGATAGCCGGGGCCTCATCATTTGCAGTTTAAACATGTTCCCCTATATATTTCAAATGTGTCATGTGTTTTCATGTGAAATGGCTGAGCTTTTACATCCATACAAATCGCACCCATGGTCGAAAGCAGGCTCTGTAAAGACAAGACTTCACGTATGGCGGCAGTTGTAGAGCTTTTAATCTCTTCCTCTTTACATTCATGGCTGTCTTCATGCATCCATTTCCTGTACATCCGCATGCCTTTGAATCTCTAACAGACAAGAGGCCAGTCTACAACCATCCCCATCCATTGAATGTGCCCTAAAGTCTACAAGTCTTAGTGCTGTGCTGTCAACATGCAGCCTCTTTCATTTGGATCGTATTTGGGATGTACATCGACTCTAAAAAGTTGTCTAAGACTTCCAACCATAAAAATACAGGCAAAACACACACTGATATCATCAATAATCACACGATAAAGGTGACACAATAAGAATAGCCAAGCCTTGCTTAATTTAATTTATGCTGCAAATGATTAATTCATATAATGTATATATATATAAATAGTACCAACTCGCATGTCTGATAGCCAGCCTGAGCTGATGTTAATATGGATAGGGGAAAAGAATGCTACTTTTTAAAGGGGAAAAGTAATTCAACCTAATGGGTTTGACCTTTGCTTTCCTCGGTATTACTCATTCTTCATGCATCTGTTTGAATGAAATAAACCCACTGGGGAAGTCAAACAATCTTTCCCATCAAAGCATCAAAGAGTTTTAGATAGGTAAAATTCTCAAAGACAAAAGGTGATATTTACACAACATATGTAAGCTTCATAAATACTGACCGGGAGAAAATTTCCATTTTCAGAAATGATATCATTCATCACACTAAATGACTGCTCAACCTTTAGACCGGTAAAGACCGAAAAGCAAGCACTTACAATTTTTGCTACAGAAGGATACTTATTCAACATGAAAATGGCCCACCACAAATCTAACTCATAATAATCAGCAAAAATATCCATATCTGAATGCATTGCCAAAATTTCATTATCAAAATCAACAACGTGGACAGATGGCAGGAACTTGGGAATTTTCTTCAGATAAATTGCAGTCAAATCCTTCTTTTCCCACCCTTTTCAATGGTTCCTAGACTAGACGACTAGATTAAAACTTCAGTCAGCAAACATTTCTGGCAATTTGAATTTTCAGTTAGATCTCTTTGGAACAAATAAAACAGAAATTAATATAAAAATTATTGTTACCAGGGTTTGTAAGAAAGTCGTCTGGAAGGGAATATAAAGATGGAATGGCAATTCATATAATCTGCAGCAAAGGAGTGCTAAAACTTCCTTTTGTCATTTATATTTTTGTTCGCATGAGAATGATTATTTCGCATCTAACATTCTGACAATCTAATGGCAGTTATTGATTCAAAGAAGGCTTGTTAGATCTGGGTTGGAGGAATCTGTGTGCTGTGTGTATCATAAGCAAAGTATCACAAAAATACTCTAAACTAACACTCTCCCTGTGTGTTTTAGATCACGTTATGAGAGATACAGGACAGAGAGAAGACAAGTGAGGGAGGGTTTTGTGTGTATCAGAAACAAAATATATAGCAAGAAATGCAACCCGATACTCCCTCCGTTTGGGGACTTGCGAACCATGAGTAGTGGGAGGTGGCAAGGCAAGCAAAAACACGAAGTTCGTCGAGACAACACAAACGGCTGGAGACACGAAGCATGAGAGAGATGACAAGAGAGCTGCACAACACGGAAGATGGTTGTGCGTAACGTTAAGATACATAGACACAGACTGTCTGAACCAACCCACACAGTGTCACAATGAAGCAGTGTGTGTAATTATAGTTGCACACATCAGGGGCTACGCAAGAGGCAGCAAGAAAGGGTCTTTAGGAAATTAGTCACATGCTGTAGTTAGTAGTTAGAGAAGTGTGTCAGTACAAGTGTGGCTTCTTTTTTAAGTGACGGCATATCGCTATATCCAGATCACAACCAAAAAAAAAAAACAGGTTAAAGGTGTTTTCAATCCAGCAGCCAACGATCACAGAAAAATTCTCAAAATTCTAGAGTCAGATTTCAGACATAAGTCTGAGGATTTACAGCCCTGTATGGATTTGGATCCCCATTAAGGCAAGGGACATAACTCTGCAAAGTAAGAAATAAAGTAGTTAATCACAATAAAAACTTGTTATTTCTCTTGTTGAGTTCTAATTGAAAATTTTTTTTTAAAATTGATTATAATCTATTTATGCATTTGTTAACTTGGAAATGTTAAGCATGTGCTCTTGGCTAAACCGCAGAACCTACAGACTTGAAATTTGGTATGAACTTGACTTTGGACATGGGGAAGACGAAGTTTATCTTAAAAATTGTATTAATTGTAGCCTTACTTCTTTACATCATTTTCATTATCATTATTCAGTACCCTTTTACCATTACAGTGTAAGGCTGAATCTTATTGAGAAGGAATTTCTCTGGATCATGTCATTAAGCCAAGCAGGTGATCAGCCCATTGTGACCTTTTGGTGGTAATGGTAGGATTTCAATTTTGCCCAGAAAGCGGCCTACTCTTTTCGACTTCCAACTGCCAAGGGTTCTTTGACGTGCACACGGGACCTCCAGGTTAATCGTCCATGTCCGATAGGACCAGGCTCTAGATCCCACCTACCAATCTTGTATGGGTAAGGGGAGTGGCATACGGGGCTTTTCTTGGGGTTTTAGCGATAAAAATCACTATATGTGATTTTTTTTTTTTGGTCCTAAGTCGGACTCGAACCCGTGTGACTTCGTTTTCAGCACCAGAGCCATGACCACTGTGCCACCATGTCCCCTGTACTTCTTTACAAAATGGATAAATATAGTTTGCCATAAAGCTGTTTGTTTCGTTGCATTTGTGGTTTTTAATTTGTCTTCTTTTGTTTTGAAAGCAATGCAACAATTTGTCGAACACACTTTTTAAAGTAATAATAGAGCACGAATTTTGACTCTATCTATTCAACACAAGATGATTGTCGTGTTCATTTTTTGGGCTTTGCTTCTCTTGAATTTTCTCTCCCTCTTCTTTATCTCAAGCTCAAATAACAAAAACAAACAAGTCAGGGACTACATTACATTCAGCTGCGCACAGAGAGAGAGAGAGAGAGAGAGAGAGAGAGACAGACAGA
This sequence comes from Scyllaea pelagica, assembly GCA_031833965.1. Taxonomy (NCBI): domain Eukaryota; kingdom Metazoa; phylum Mollusca; class Gastropoda; order Nudibranchia; family Scyllaeidae; genus Scyllaea; species Scyllaea pelagica. The sequence goes on from JAUEKY010118914.1 coordinate 3,325, forward strand.
CAGACAGAGATAGACAGACAGACAGCTAGAGGGCCCAGAGAGGGAGAGACAGAGTAAGAGGGAGAGAGAGAGAGACAGAGAAAGAGAGTGAATGAATGAATATTATATATGTCAATGTGCGGTTGTGTGTGTGTGTGTGTGTGTGTGTGTATTTGTGACTAGGTATTTGGCAAGTGCAAAGTCTTACTAACCTACTCAGATCAGCATACACTTGGGTGGCATCTTCTGTAATAGATGAAAGAAATAAGTTATGATGATTTAAAAGTGATGACCATATTTATAAGGATTTAGGTTTTACTGCCAACTGATAAAGGCACTACTCGATACCCACATCAAGGCCAAAAGTATTGGTGCATTGATGATGTCACTTCTCTGTGCTCGCTCGGTGCATTGGAAGCTTTAATATTTGGAGCATGCATTGCTTTTCATACCCATATTCAAATCAGGGAAATATTTCATGCTTATTAATTCCCAGGACTTGTTTCTACTCTACTTTCTGCATCCTGATCTTGCTCAGTCTTACCAACGCTCAACACGCAATCAAAACTCTAAGATGCATTGAGTAACATACTTCTGCAACTTTTTCTTATGTTACCATTACAAATCGAGTTCTTATGCCCAATAACCATTCTAGATTGACTAAAACGAAAAAATAATTACGTGAAAAGCTTTCAAATCCCAACATCCATGTCGAAGTGTGTAAATGGGGTACCGTAAATGGAGTGTCGCCAAACAGAAGCTACCCTACGGGGGACGCCATTTTGTACTAGTATGAGTAATGACTACTGAATAATGTTTGGTAAACAATGAGAGAAAAATATAATCTATGTTTCTGTATAATAAGTTTGTGCTTTGACCTTAGAATAAGGGTAAGATATCACGAGAAATTTTAGTATTCCATTTCGTTACAGCAACTATAGATATATCAATTGACAATTATATCAGGTTGTCACTCAAGTTTTATGAGTTATCGCGGTCTGACAGAGCACATTATCTTTAATCATTCTTTTGATTCTAACCGCTTCTAGTGAGGCATATGCAACAGCGACGCATTCTTTTGATTCTAACCGCTTCTAGTGAGGCATATGCAACAGTGACAGCGTACTTGTGATCATGCAAATTAATGCTTCTGTTTTCAACTTGATATATGCCAATAATAAACCATTTTCACTTTTGGTGAAGTAAAAGTTAACGTCCTTTCAGACAATCACTTTGTTTACGTTCAGCCGGAAATGACCTCCAAGCGGAGTTGTGTCAAGCAGCAGGTGCTGTGCCACAGCTGCCGCCCTGTAACCAAACAAAAGAATACATAACGTCGTTGGGCACGAGCGAGGGGGACTGCCCTTTCTGGCTTTGTTTCTTTATGTTTGGTTGAAAGGATGATGTGGTCCATTTAGATGTGCCGTTATAATCTTCGTTCAGCACGAGTTCCAATGCTTGTGGTTGCTGTTGAGGAATGATCTTGCTGTTGAATGTCGTGTTTTTAGTTGAGTCTACGAGACAGTGCTTAGATGTGCTTATTTAAGGCAGTGTTTGATCAGCTAAACTTGTCTTGATATTGATATTTAGCTACAGAACTTAAAGTTTAATCAGCTGTTGCCCACGATACATACGAAATATATTTAACAGATGTGTGAAGAATTTTAGATTGTATTTGAGAGAGGTTTTTTGCTCGCGATAGATTAGAGCATTTAGACAGTCTATATTATGGCAGTTGCCTCTTGCCACATGACAACAGACCTACTTCATGGATGTGGACAAGATAATGTTAAATTTGAATCTTCTGACCATGGCAAATCAATTCTGGCTGGACTAAGACACCTTCGTCAAATGCAATTACTTTTTGATGTCATCCTGGTCGCAGAAAACAAAGAATTCCCAGCTCATCGTGTTGTTTTGGCTTCATGCAGTGATTATTTCAGGTAGGTTTTATATTTACTTTCTTTTACCTCCATTTACTTTTTTGTGGTTAATGCAGACCACCAGTGGGCTAATTTGTGATGAAATTATCCAAAATGCTTGGGCTTTCATTTAAAGGCTGCCAAACATATCTCTACACTCTGCACTATCGCCCTACACTAACAATGAGGCTCTGCCATATCTTTTCAATGTTATGACTCTTCCAGTCTGCAAGCTGATGGAGGTCTTAGTAATTATGAACTACATACCTTTTCATTATCATGTATTTATCTACCCTTTTGCAATTTCCTCTGGATTTGTTTGAGATTTTTTCCCTCAATGTTAAGTGAGTAACAGGTCTCTTAGCAACTTAAATTCAGACGGCTGTGATGAATAAAATCAATTGATCCATAGAGCAATATGGTTGGCATTATTTACATACACACACACTTAGGACTTCATTACTAGAGTCTGGAGATGTTCAACTTCAAGGGATTCCATATTAGACCGTTTCATCAAGAGACTCCGACTCTGTTCGATAGAAATGATCAAGGCTCATGGTCATACTTTGAAAATATTGATCTGTATAGGTAATTTTTGTTTGCCTTATACTGAGGCATTCAGAAATGCATTTTTTATGTACCTTTGTTGATAGTATTCATGCATTCAAAATAGAATTCAGTTGTAAAGTATAGTTTGTGTTGAATTGATTTTAATGGTGCTGTATTTGTTGCTTCTCTTCACAGGGCTATGTTTACAGATGGATTAAAGGAATGCTCTCAGTCCAGAATAACACTGAAAGGGTTGACAGCTTCCAGTATTGCACATCTACTTGATTTTGCTTACAATTCAACCATCAACATTGATTCAGGTACTTATTTAATAGAATTATAGTTCTTATCACACAGCAGGCAGAAAGTGAATGAATGTAATAAAAGGAGGGTGGGCATTAATAAAATGTATTGATAATAATAATGATGATGATACCCATCATCTTTTATAGTGATAGATGGTTCTTATGATAATAAACATTTAATTCCGTCAACAAACAGTCTTGCAATAGTTGTGATTATTGAGGATGATAATAACCCATAGCATAGAAAGGCTAGGAATTAGTGAACCTAGAAGATGGCTGAAAATGCAGTGGTTGATGGAAGTGTGAACAGCTTGCTGGTCTTATTTGGGAGCCCAACGGTTAGAAGACTTACAGAAATGTGTATTTTTTTTTTCTTCTCTTTCTTACTATCCCTTTCATTTTTAGTTTCTGATTTGTTTTCATATATTGCCTGTCTATTCCCCATAGCCAATGGCATAAAAAATGTAAATGCTGTGCTTAGATTTATGTTCAGTTTGATAGAATTTACTCTGGTGGGAAGAGTCATTTATCATTTCTGATGTGTTGTGTTGTGATATTTACGAAAGACGGGTAGACGGTCTAGCCTTTCTAAGAAGCAAGAATAAGAAATTGCAGCTAATACTATACAGCATTTTTGCAGACTAAAGTGTTCTTGAAAAGTTTTATGCGACAAAGAAACTTTTCTGTCCATAAGAATTTTGATTTATTTTGTTGGGAGCTAATGTGAATATTTTCTTTTAATTATTTTTGTTCTCAGACAATGTGGTGGATGTTTTGTCAGGAGCAACTTATGTTCAAATCTTGCCAGTCATCACAGCTTGTGAGAACTACCTGCGCGACCACCTCAGCCATGACAACTGTATCAGCACCGCCGAGGTTGCAGATATGTTCTCTCTGCGTCACCTTCAACAGCACACATTCAGCTTCATCTGCAAGAATTGGTCTGTGGTCGTTACCAGTGGAGACTTTTGCCAACTCCCTGCTCAATTTCTCATCAATCTTCTGTCATCGGGGTATCCTGTGGACTGCACGGAATACAATGTTCTGCTAAGTCTCTTCTACTGGTTTGCAATGAGGCCTACAGAACGAATCAATGATATTATGAATATCGTAAACTGCATAATGATTGAAAGCATAAGTGATGAAAATCTTGCCGAATTATTTTCTTCAGATGCCTGGATGAAATTCTCAAAAGCCTTTCCAGGTTTTGCAAATTATTTTTCCAGTCTGAATATTCTCCGTAAGTGTGATATAAATAGCAGTTGTGTTGATGAAAGTGAAAACATTTTTAGTTTAGACAGTACTGGCGAGAAAAGGTGTGTTTCCCATTTTGGTGGGAAAAAGAACAGCAAGGCGTCGTGTGCTGACAACCATCCGCAAGGACTTCCTAACCTGCGAGGGTTTCAACCTACCATTGTAGTGGCTGGAGGCTTTCATAAAGAGGCTGGTATTACCAACAACTTGATGTATTTGGATCCGGGCTCGGGGCAGCTGAAGTATTTGTCCAAGATCCCACACTTGGACCAGATCAATTTTGGACTAACTGTGTTCCAGAATGAGCTCTATGTTGTGGGCGGTTCTTTCCTGGAGGGAATGGAGGAGACCGCTCACCCCTTTGGCTACAAGTTCAACCCCGTGACCAGCGAGTGGACCAGTATTGCTCCCATGCTGGAGGAAAGGTCCCGTTTTCTACTGTGTGCCACGGAGGACAGGATTTATGCAGTGGGAGGCGACCCGTATGCTTCTGGCATTGAGTGTGTCCTGGAGGACGTTGGGGAAGAGTCCATGTGTGAAGTTTATGACCCTGAGAAAAACGAGTGGAGATCCATCGCACCCCTTCCTGGGAGTCGGTCCCAGGCGGCTGGGGCAGCGTTCGGGAGATATGTGGCTGTTTCAGGAGGCATTCAGGAAAGCACAGAGCATGTTTACAGTGATTTTTATCTCTATGACCCTTGTACAGATTCGTGGGAGAAGAAAAAAGACCTGATCTGTCCGCGAGCAGATCACTCCATGTTTGTGTGGGAGGGTTCCTTGTATGTGATTGGAGGCTGGAAGCTCGACCCTGTAACTCACAAGCGTGTGATGGCAGGTAGTATTGACAGGTACGACTTTGATTCCAACAGTTGGGAAGTCATTGGTGCTCTCAATTTCTCCAGGACTTTTGGAACGTACACCCTTGCCAATGACAGTGTCTATGCTGTGGGTGGATGGACGGACGGAAATAATTTACAGAAATGTTTTACCATTGACCGGTTTGATTTAGAATGTAAGACATGGGTCTGTGGCAGGGAACAAAAGCTGGCGCTGTGGGAACATGGTGCTTGTTCACTGTTTCTTCCTAAGTTTGTTCCTTCTCCCTGTAGGTCATGAGGATATCTGGTCATGCTATGTTGAAGAAATTAATCTGTGTCCAAATTGATCGATGTTTTCAGAGATTTCCTTTATTCCTCCTATACCTTTCTTGCTTTATTCTTGATGATATTTTGAAAGGGAATAATGTTATCTTTAGTTTAATCAACTGCGTTCGTGACTTTCATATATTATGTCTGGGTTTCTTTTTAAGGACTTATTTTTTTCCAGACAGCTCATATTTTCTTCTTTTTGAAACAAGAATCTCTGTCTTTGACAAACTTCTACCATGCTCGTGGCATTCAATTGCTATCTGGGGCTGGTATCCACCCGTCTCTTAATGAGAATCTGTTGTTACAGGAAAGATTTTGGTGCTGTTTTAGAAATAACACTTTCCTTTGTGTTGCCAATACAATACTCTTGTTGTGGTTTGTTTATCATATTTGCTGTATAATTCTGTTTTGTTGATTTATACAGGGTAATATAGAGGTCAGGAGCTTTTGTTTTCAATTTTATTTTTTAAACAGTAAATCTCAATATTTCACAATGTTTCTTGATATGATGTCACAATCCGTACCATTTTTATTTCTCTTATTTTCAGTCATGGAAAAAACTGTGTTGACTACAGTAAGTAGCTCTTTGTGTGGTCTTTTATACTATTATGGTCTGTGCCTACACAGGCTCATCGTACTCAACGACTGTCGCAAGCAACTAGCTTGTTGTGGGAAATTTTGATATTATCTCCAAATATACAATTCCAAATGTTGGTTGGGTAGCTATTGTGTGACATGGTTATCTTTGCAGCAGTTGTTTATTTTTCTTGTAAAAGGCAGCTTATCATTAACATAGTGTGGATATTCTGTTTGTATAATGCTAGCATGAAATGGTGTGACTTTTTTTTTTTTATCATTATTTATAATAAGTGGATGAAAGTATAGTGTGTGGAAGGCAGTATGTTTTGAGTTACTTTTCTTTTTTAAAGCAAATTTAAAATTTCTAGTCATAAGTCAAATTTTTATACACCCTAGTTTTATAATTGAACCTAAATGCCGTATGATTTTGTCATAATTTATTGCATAATATATTTGTATATATCCTTGTTTAAAAATGTCAGGTTATATACATTTATAAGTCATTTAGACCAGAGATTTCAGCTAAAAGTATTGTTTTGATTAGACTTTAACAGCTCTTATCCAGTATTAAAATTAAAAGGGGCTTGCTTTGTAACATTTGCAGAGGATAATCATCGTCATCTTGGTTTTGAGCCTTCTGAACCTTTGTTTCTATTTTGATCATGTGACCTCTACATACAAAGCTATTTTTGTATACTGGCTAATCTAATTTACAAGCTTGAAGGCAGCTTTTTACACAAATCTTATCTACACGATTTATCTGCACTCTGAGATTGATTTATGTAAGTGTTTTGCTGTTTTGCCATTTCAGCTCTTTTTCTCAAACCCATATGCATTTTGCTTTATTTAATTTAGAGTACAGTATTTCGGTCTCTGTGCATGAATTTCTTTCCATTTCTATTCTTTTCTTTCAGTGTTTCTTTGCGGAAAAGGATTCTTACTTGACTTTTACTTGTACAGATTCCAGTGTTCTATTCACACTGTTTGAATTTGATCTGTTTTTATCAAGATGATGGATTGACTATGAGTGATACAGAACTTCAGAATTCCACTCTATATTTTAATGCTAAGATTGACGCTAATAATATATATAGTAAAATCATTTTCCAACTTTTTTATATTTTTGTTTTTGCATGAAATATCCCTTTTACTATTACCTTTCAAACAGTTTCTCCTTGTAATTTCTCACCTAATAGAACATTTAGAAGCTCTAAAGAGCACGTGGGAATAGAGGACAAGGGGCTGTATTAT
>JAUEKY010119358.1:0-10305 GCA_031833965.1 Scyllaea pelagica
CTCTCTCTCTCTCTCTCTCTCTCTCTCTCTCTCTCTCTCTCTCTCTCTCTCTCTCTCTCTCTCTCTCTCTCATTAGAAATCAAAACAGATGATGCCCATCTCAAATCTTCTTGTTTCCCTATTTTCTCATACATCCTAACATCTTCCCCTTTTGCCCTCAGGGAATCTAATGTCATAGATCTATTTCCATTCATTGAATAACAGACTCATGGCATTGCTGGGATGAACCCAATCCAACCTCATGCAAGAGATCCTAATTTGTATATATGCTTAATTATTGGCTGGGGGGAAAGATTTTTTTCATGAAAAGAAGAGTATTTGTATAGCATAATATCTACCCACTGTGCTCAAAGCACTTTATAAGGGGTCCCAAGCCAACAGTAACTCGAAACACATATAATGATTAATGCAGCCTGCTAGGCATCAATACAACGTTTTGTTTAGTGTCGGGGGAGGATTTCAAGAGCAATGACGTCTAATCTATCATTCTGCTAAATCCAAAGTGGCGATTAATAGTAATAGTGATACCTGGCATGACCCATGTTTAAGGCCTCATTTTGTACTCTAGTATTGGAAGCCCCAGGCAAACAAATTATTGAATTATATAAATGATTAATGTTATGAATCTTCAATTAGGAAAATGGTTTGAATTTTCACTTTCAATAGTTTGATTAAAAATGCTGACTTTATATCTTAAGTAATGAGGCTAATTTTTGTAATGAGAGCTGGAGAGCTGGAGTGTCCACTAGCTTACAGGCACACTGCATTAAAATGGTCTATCCTTCCTTGGAATGTGCGTTTTGTATTTCTGATGATTTTTACTAAATCCTTGCTCTCAGCTCTCATGGGGTGAATTGAAGGGAGAAATCTTAAGCTTGATGCCTAGAGACCTATTCCTATTCTGTGTGCCCCCTGTCCCTTGAAGATCTGTCCTGGCAGACATCTATGAATTGCTGATTGATTCCCTCCAGTCTTGTTTTGAGCATGATATCCTTATTGAATTGCTCTAGATGAGTGCTGCATACATACCCAAACAATTCCTTCCTTGCGGATTCTCCTCTTTAGTGTAAAGGCAGTGGAAAGCATTCATAACAGGCCTGGGAACAGCAGAGATTCTGCTATAACAGTGATGTGTCATATCCTGTGATCTCCTTGTCTTATCTCTCTGTAGAAGTAATCAGCTGTTATTAACTGTGACCAATGAGCCAAATTGCTCACTCATAACAGATGTGCAATTTTTCTGAAGAAAATAATTTTTCTGATCGAAGACTTAAAGCCTAGTATTTGCACACTGCTCACAGCCGAGGAGCAGCCTGTGCAGTGTTGAAGAGATGGTTGGGAGTGGGATGGGGTACAAAGATGATGCTACAACAGATTGTCTTGCCTCTGCTAGTATGCTTGGTTTGTCAAGGTTTGCCTCTTTCCCCTTGAACATCTGATTTATCAGTGATCAGACCAAACTGGACTTTTTCCATGGTCTCACTCGCATTATTCAATGGGTTTCTATCTTGAAGTCTTTTCATTTTTCATCAGCTTTGTATGATTTTGAAAGAATTATACATACAGACCCAAACTCACCAGTTTTCTATAGGAATATTCTAGCCAGTGAATTAATAGTTTGATTTAGTTTAGCGCTGAATGATGATAGGATATATGATTGAATTTAGGGAAGAATTTATGGTAAGAAAACAATATGTGCACCAAAAAAATATCTTTACCTCTGAATGAAGCCAAGTGTGAAATACTATCAATGATGGAATTGGAAAAAGTATATGTTTATATTTTCAAATGGCTTAGCCCTTTAGCTTTTGAAACCAGTTTTATCATATGTATAATTTGCTTTTTTATAAACCATATCTCTGCCATCATTTGGATTCCATGTGACGTGTCACAATTTTGTAGCATATCTATACAAGTACAAGCGGCCACTTACCATATACAGCCTTTTTATCTGTTTATAAGTCCATTGTTTATACTGATATCTTTTCTTTTGATATGATACTTTAACCATTTTTTTTATGTGGATGGCTAAGAAACTAACTAATTGGAGCAATTTGTAATTAATTAACAAAACTGGACTCACAAAGGAAAAGTCTCAGGTAGCAGTATGTTTGTCCTCCTTTGTTTTGCCTCACTCTTGATACTATTCCAATGAGAGTTTTAATTTGTCCCCAGGGATTGGCCTCCCACTACTCTATTAATTCTTGAATTAGCGGTCGGTGTTTTGGTACAACTAATCAGGACACAAGGATCCACTATGCCTTTGAGATTACCTCCTCTAAATACTAAATGTTCTACTGGGGATAGATCTAGGGAAAGGAAGTGTCATTTCATTGTGGGTTTATTTCTTTGCTCCAAATTTTGTGCAATAGAATAGTGTGATGTAACTGGAATCATCAAGTTTGTAAGGTAGTCAGATAAAACACCAGCTGCTTCGTGGAATAAGCACCAACCTCATGTAGCTTTTTCTTGTATGCCACAACCAAAGGAACGATGACTTTTTTTGGGGAAACTTTTATTTTTGTCCAGGTCTTGTGTGGCACATTGCAATTTGAAACCTGTCAGGAGTCAGGAGACAAAACACTCTCCCAATATTTCTCATCACTTGTGGATGTTTCAGGGTCATAGAGTCCGTCTAGAGTAATGATAGGAGCTGTAAGACTTGAGATTTGAGAAGCAAGTATACATTGAATTGTTGTCACTCCAGTCGGTTATCCATGGGCATCTGTAAAAATGGAAGCAGCATCTATGATTTATATACAATTTTTTTACAAAAAGGAAACTGCTGGAACTGACCTATGTGATTTGATATCAGTTCACACTTACATGAGGCGAAAAACAATTATTTGGATTCTGTGCATTATAAGCGGCAGAAAGGCATATTGCCTGTTTAAAAATCAATTACTTGTAAGGGCCTTTATCTGGAATTCATTTCTTTAGAGAGAGGGAGCTGATTATTTCTCAAAGCTCTTTTGCTATCACTGCATGTATTTTTAAACCAAGACCTTTCCCATGACGTTTTCATTTTCTTTTTTTTTTTATAGTTAAAACTCTTACATTATCATTTATTCAAATATTTTCTGTTAGCTGTCCTTTTTGATTTCACCGTTCATCAATTGATATTATGACATTTATTCTTAGTTTTTAACAGTGATGCATAGCATGCAAGTCTTGATTTGATGATACAAGCCTCTAATCATATTTTTACCCTTCCCAAGATGCACACCCCTCAGCAAACTTCCATCATAATATTCACACTCTTCTTTTTTTTGTTTTCTTGCTTTTATTATCTTACAACAGATTGGTTAATGTTTCACATCTAAAATTTCAATATACACAAGAGGTTACAAGCCTTTTTTTCCCCCTCTTTTTCTGCTTTACATTTTTACTCCATGAAGGTTTCAGTGTAAGAATAATTGGGGTAAAGCATTGTTCAATCCATTCATACTGTGTGAAGGTCTAGGGTTTTGGATGAATGATGACTTTCTTTCACATTTTTTATAATTGTTTGTATTCCACATTTGTACAGGCAGATCACACTGCTAAGTACCAAGAATACCATACTGATATTTTGCAGTGAAAACTATTTGGTATAGAGGTGAAGACAGAAAAATTAACCCAACTAGAACCAACTACACAAAGATAAATATCAAACTATTTCAGGTGTTTATTTATTTTTGAATTTGCAATAATGTTTTCCCTCTAAAGATTTGATTAACAGTGACATTTTTCTTTGCAGTGTAATATTACTAACAATTAATCTTTAAAATATGATAGAGACAAGGGGCTAGAAGTTGCATTTCTTTTTATGGACAGCAGTATGTTGTGAAATATATATATATGTAGAAATTTTTCGGGCCTTTGCTTCCTCTTTTGCAGCAATATGTTCCTTATGGTCAATTCATAGAGTATTAGTATTTGAATCATGAATGATATCGACTGAGCCCCTTTAGTGAAGACACCTCTTGACACAAAATTTTGTGTATTTTTTCCATTAATCAAACATTAAAAAGCAATTTCATCCTTGCAGTTAAAACTATATTTGTTATCAGTTTACATTGGTAGTTTAGAAGCATTTGTTTTTCAAAAGATGGATCTTTTCCTTTGTTATCCTTTTAATAGTTCTCCTTTTGTAAAGAAGTATATTTGTTACAATTTTGCCCAGATATGGGAAATATTCACCCCAATCATGTAAAGTTCAATCATGTTACATAAATGCCACATTTAAAGATTTTGACTAGCACTGTGCTGAAGTATTTCAGTTTTAAAGATTTTGTTTTTACAAATATTTGACAAGATTTTGCGAAATGAAAAACTAATGTGCATGTGGTTTTATGATAGAATAGTAGTTGGGTAACAATTGAGAATAAAATGTATTCCATTTTGCCTTCAAAATTTTCAGTCTATATGGAGACTATCTAGATTAATTCATTACTATTTCATGTTACAACTTCAAATGTTTGAGTAATAAAAGTCAGCTTTTCTCACTTTTGAACCAGGAGACTTCCTTTACTAGGACAGAGCCAGTGACTCGAAAGATGACGAGTGCCGGCACGGCCAAGACGACAGCCGTGAACCAGGTGATCACCATCGACAGGTCTTGCAGTGATAGCAGCTCATCTCAAAACTCTATTGGAAAAAAGACTGAAAGAAAAATTACTCTCATGACAGAATTGTGAGGGTGTCAAGATTATGACTGGCTGGGGTTTTATGACGGGAGATAGGATCGGGGGAACACAAGGACTGGTTAAGGAGGACCATTCACCTTTTTCTTTTACAAACATTTAATGTTAGGGTCTTATTCTTCAATGTAATCGCTAAGCTAGTGTTATCTTGTAATATTATTACTGTAAAGTTGATAATGTCTTTAAACTTAACTTACTGGCAAGATATCAAAGGATGTATGTTGTCATTTATCAACCAGATATGGAAACTTTATACTCCGTTTATGTAAAGGAATAACAAATCCCATGTAATCTTTAACCCAATTGTAAAGAAAATGATTGAATGACGATATGCTTTATTATGTCAAGTGAAGAACAGGTTTTGACTGACATTGATAAATGAAAGATTCTTGTCTCTGATAAGTAAAAATGTCATATTTCATTCTTCAATTAGATAAAAGCAAACAAGCCCTAAAGATGGAAAAACCCCTTTTTCTTTGCCACATTTTAGTTTTAAAGGACTCATAATTTTTGTTTCTTCAAATCTAGCCACAGAATAGAAAGTTTTATTGGAGGAGATTTTATTGGACATAGAATAACATTTGACATGTTTCACAGCTCGATTTGGTTAGCCTCAATCGTGTGTCTTGAAGTTAAAGTCAAAATGAAGCTTTTATGTAGTGAAATGGGAAAAAAGCTAAAATTTACATTCCATGGAAGCATGAATTGATGTTATAGTAATATCAAGTTCCAAAGCTTGACTTCTTTTAAGTACTTTCATCTTGAAAAAGAACTTGTTTTTTGTTTCATATTTACAGAAAAATGCAATATCAAATGTTTGTGACAACTGACCTTTCAAGAAAGATGGGTTTTTTTTTGTCTATGCAAATTATCCCTGAGTGGGTTCTTGGACTAGTATCAAATGTATAAACCATTGGAAAACATTGAAAGGAAATGATTTTGCTACGGAATAATATGTCAAAGTGTCATTTAAGATGAAGTACATGTTACTCAGTTTCCGCCGAACTCTCTTTATTAGCCTGCAAATTAGCATTCCAGAATACTCCTTAGTGAAGTTCATCTGTCATTATCTTCATCACTTTAAAAGTTGACACACTTTTCTTAAACAAAGTCTTTTTTCTCTTATCATGTGATAATTTTTTAACACTCTTTTAGCACATATCTCGACATTGGTATCTTAAACATAAGTAATGAAGATGAGATACTTGTAGAATGTCTTGACTGGAAAGCGTTGCGTTTCTAAAGGTGGTTTGGTTGAATGAGATTCTACTCGAGATATGCTAATTGAATATCTTAATCAATGATTCAAAACAATTGTTTTAAACAAATCAGGCTTCATGTTTCCTAGATCTGTAGTGGCGGCATCTTCCGTGTCAAAAGTAGTTTTTCCGAGTTAGGGTTTTTACAGGGGGTAACCCAGTATGTTGCTAAAAAGAGTGAAAAGTTTGCACAAACCCTATGGTGAACACTTCTCAGTGTATGATTTGTTCTTGTTAACCGAGAAAGTTAGGGTGAGATAGGTTGCCCCCTGCATTTTCCAGAAAGTGGGAATAAAGTTTATTGAGGGCAAGGCCTAGACTGCCACATCTCAGGAATAATTTCATAAGGCTGAAAAGGTAAAATTTTGTTATGTATTGTTGACACCTGTACTTTCTTCAGCATTTTTATTTTCCTACCATTCCACAAAGAAGCAAGCATATGAAACTGAATTTGGTTGTTTTCTCTGGATGTTCTATTTAGATATCTAGAGATAATAAAGTATTATCTTTAGTCTTGTTCTATTATCTGAGTAGGTGGTTAGACTGTTTTATATGGATGATTTAGATAATGAAACATTCCCTAGAGTTTGTGTTTTATTTATGAATTTGATTATCCAGCTGTTTTATAGGGATGTTTAAGATGATGAAATACTTCTACCTTTGTTGTATTGCCATAGTTGGTTGTAATACTGACAGTGAGGATTTGGAACATAAAACATGCCCTAGAGTTGTGTTTTATTTTTGAAGTTGATTGTCAAGCTGTTTTATAGGGATGTTCTAGATGATGAAATGCTTTTACATTTGTTGTATTGCCATTGTTGATTATAATACTGAGAGAGGATTTTGAAACGTTTCTTAGAGTTGTGCTTTATTGTCATAGCTGGTTGTAACGATGTTTGACAGGGGTGATTAGGGCATCACTTTTTAAAATGCTTTCCACACGGCATTTTATAGAGCATAAATCCAACCAGGAGATCTATTCATGAATTGGGATATGCAATAAAAGAAATAGAAGACTAAATGATTAAATGAATAACAAAGATAAAATGTTTTTTCCTTGTGCAATGAATTTTTAGTGATGAAAAAAAAAAGATTCTGACTTAATCATTCCTCCCAGCAACCCGTTTAGTATGAGTTGTGAAACGGATGCCTTATAAAACAAACTCATTCCTTGCCACTGGTTGTGAATTTTTTTTTTCTTTTTATATTTATATTTATACATTCAATTTCCACCCCGACACCAGGTAGAAAGGATCCATTGTGCATGCAAACCCAAGCAGACAAATCACTTTAAAGCTTTCTTTTTTACACAGCATTTATGAGCAGTGTGCAGAGTGCCATGTCGTGCCAGAGTAGTGTGTTGAATTCAATGTTGTTTACGTGCATCTATCTATGAATCCATACACTAAGTGACTTGATAATTCATTCCAATGACATTTATTAAAAATGGCCTCCTTGTTTTTTTTTTCTGGAGGGTTTTTTTTTCTGTGTAAAAAGAATTTACTAGTTTTGTAGCAATGGTAGCAGTTTCTTCACTTTAGCAGTTGCACACAAAGTCTGTAAAGAAGATGTATGGTAATCTAGAGAAACTAGAACACACACTTATTTTTTACTTATTGTTTTACAATCTTGAGCACCTTTCTTTGTTTGCCTGTTATTGTGGTGTCAGGGTAAAATGAAGGAATATTCAGAATTTCCTGTCAGATTTTAGATTCTGTACGTGCTTTTTTGTCTTATTAAAACATTGAAGCCTTTGTTTTTGTTTTCTTTTGTTGATAGTGTCCATAATGATTTCGCAATACCTAGGCACTATTTTAAACTTTGCTCATGCTCATTCAATATTCTCTTCCTGAGTCCTTTTTTTGTATCTAATGCTGGCTTATTTAGTTTTACTCAATGACTTTTTTCTCTTTTTTATTGGTTTTTTTTCTCCTTGTTTCTCCCTCTTCTTCAAAATATCCGTAGTCTTTCTACTGAGCATAGTCAATTCATGCACCATTCAAACGGAAAGAATGAGTCTGGTTTTTTACTATACTGTGTTAACATGATTTAAAGTTTTCATGCAAACATATCATTTAGCTACCAGCATTTTTTTTATCATTCTTTTAAAACTTATTTTGATAAGGAAAGTTTTAGCATGGAGGAAGTCGATGTTGAGTTAATAAGGTCAATATTTTATGCTTTTTTGTACACAAGACCAAGAAATCATGGATTGTGAGAACAGGAAAAAGTGGGGAAAAAAAAGCACAGCAAACGTGAAGTCAGTAGGGATATTATTCCTTTGTGTCTGAAACTGATTTTCATGTACTGTACGATAGTTAAGAGAATAATGATGCAAACTGTGTTGTCACAGGGAATTACTACTCCGTGCCTCTTGTTTATGGGCAGTTCATTTTTATGCTTAGTTTTATTGCTTTCTTAGAATTTTACATATGTTTCACCGAAAAATATAAATCTCATTCCACAATTACATTAATAAAACAATGATATATTTTTTTTTACCATGTTTATATGTTGACGATTACAAATTTTGTTACAGATGTATATGCTGACCATATCCTACAGTTTTGTTTTGTGCCTATCGTGTACATATGATAATGTTAATATTCATGTTTTGAAAATTGTAGAAATTCTGCCGTCTTGAACTATCCTGATTCTTCCTCTCTGACCAATACTACATTGTGTATCTGGCTTTTTCATGATGCCTAGTCCTTTAAACAGTCACCTGCTTTTCATTATCAGTATCAGGCCTTAAGACAGTAGAGGCCTATCATACTCCTCATAATCGTCTTCACAATTATTATCACTGCCATCTCCGCAAGCACCCTTAATCTTTATTTTTAGTCCATTAATCTTCGTATGCAAATAAACCACATCCAAATTTTCACTTTGACTTTTCACCCCACAGGACTAAATATCAGGGCTGCCAACTTGCCCTATTTTGGAGGGACTGTCCCTATTTTGTATTTTGAGAATATACTGTTTTTCAACTACATATTGCCAAATTAAAAAAGTCAAAAATTGCGAAAAGCATGAAACAGTTGACAGTCCAGCAAGGAGAGAGGTCTGGGCAACCACTTTAAAAGAGATGAAAGTTTCAGCTCCATTTTGTGCTTCTGACCCCCTATGTCATGACCCGTCTTTGCCCCCTTACGACCTAAATGTCCCTACTTCCAATTTGAATTAGTTGGCAGCTCTGCATTGCTATCATTATACTTTATCTATTGGACGCTCACTCAGCCTTAGCTGTAGGTAGCACCTTGAATAAGAATAAACAAAGTTTTTTTTTTGTTTTAGCAATAGCATTAGCATTGTTTGGTTTAGAGAGTGTGAATCTTCTTCTCTTGCAACACTTCAACTATCATCTTTTCTCCTAGTCTTTGGTCTCTTTGTCATCAGTCAAGTATACAGCAGTTATTATACTGTAGTTTTTTGGGTTTTTTTTTTCCAGAATAGGATAAGTGTGTCTGAAAGGCCTTATTTCATTAGCTGTCCTGAAACTGAAGCAAAAACTACTGTCTGTCCTGTGTAGTAGGTGTTTGGGTTTGCTTTATTTTTTTTAGAAATATTTTTCCTCTTGTCAGCCAATACTGACTGACTATACTCCTAAAACAAAGTCAATGTGTGCAATAATACACTCTGTATTTCATTTCATGTTGGTGTGTTGTATTATCAAATGCAGAATCAATTAATAACTATACCCCCCCCCCCCCCAACCCCTTTCCTCATTGAGTGTAATATTTGATGACCATTGTCAATCATTTTCTTCTAGCCCCTTAAAATTGAAAATTCTCGTAGAATCTTCTTTGATCTAGAAATTAGCATTACGCCTTAGAGATTCATTTTAATTTTACCGATATGTCAGTCTATCTTATCATCTTACCATGTTGTTTTCTGTTTTTCAGCTCTTTAGAGTGTAGTAAGGTGATTGAGTGGAAAACAATGAGTCTAAAAATAGATTCAGACACCTCATTGTCCAAACCAAAAGCAAACTGGATTTTGTTTTTGTTTTATTTGTTTTTTAGAATTAGAGTTGCAATTTTTTTTCTTCAAACAGTTCCCCCCCTTTTTTTTTTTTTTCTTTTTTTTTTTTAGCCTATCAGCGTCATATCTGTAACAGGAACCCCAACAATAGTGTAAAGAAACATGTAGGATGAGATATTCCTCCTGCAAGGTGCTAACACACAAAATCTTATCTTAGATCAGGATAACACTGTACATGGACCAAAGAAGTTATAAATAGTAGAAAGCTCACCTGATGACGTCATATATAGCCAACAGTAAAAACTCAGTGAAGCCCTTCCGCTCGTTCGTCTAGTAGTGACATTGTGGGAATCAGCTCGACAGCGTCTATCGCAACA
>JAUEKY010119469.1:0-10302 GCA_031833965.1 Scyllaea pelagica
TTTGGTAGAGTCCTGGGGGGAAGAGGTATAGTGTTTGTATTTGCCCGAATACTAGTCAAAACAATGGTTTGGTAGAGCCAGGTAGGGGGAGGAGACGTGATGTGTTTTTATTTGCCGGATTACTAGTATTGGTATTGCTTAACGATCCCCCACCCACTAGAGCATTCAACACCACAGGGCCCCCTGTTGCCTTAGGTTGCTTCAACGACCCCCCCCCCTAAATACACCTCCCCTCAGTAGGGTGTAGATGGATAAGAATTACAAATAGGAAAATATGATGGCAAATTTTTTTTCTCTACACAACACCTGAATACTTACAAGATAAGTTGGTAGAATGTTTTTAAGTAGATTATGGTTTCTAGTGATGATTAATACTGTCGGCCCAGTGTCAGTTTAATGTGGCTAGGTGAGAAAACAATGACAAATTGATTTCTCATTTCCTCCCTTTAATCACCACAAGAACTTATCTGCAATTGTAGTAATAATACCCATGACGTGTGCAAGTTCAAGAGAGACATTGAATTCAACATTAACAGTTGGTTTTTATTTATTTATTCAACATGGAATAATACAGTCAAAAACAGCATTCTTGACAAGTTCCATGTCGCTGCATGAAAACATCACATTCACAGGCATTGCTTTGTTACAAGCATAGTATATGGGCATGGCACATGGACAAACAGAGTGATGGATTGAGAGAGAAAGACAGAGAGAGAGAGAGAGAGAGAGAGAGAGAAAGAGAGAGAAAGAGAGAGAGAGAGAGTGAGAGAGGCATACACACATACACAGACACACATGGAAACATTGAAAAATTGTAAACAGTGCAATGATTGAAAATACCAGTATAATGCTCATAATTAAGAAATAATGTCATCATATAATTATGTTTTAGATTAAAGGTGCATCAACTAATTGGGAAAAGGGAGATAACAAAGGCTATTATACTCAAAAACATTGGATCTAAATATGGTAAGAAGAAGAAAAAAATGATAATTGTGATGAATGAAGATATAGTGATGGTCATGATAAACATGATAAAACTTTAAGCGAGTTACACCAAACAAGAGATTTTATAGAAACATGTTTTAACCCCAATGTAACCTATTAAAATCACCAGAAAAAGGCCATATCATTGGATCCCTTCTCATTGATATTGTTGAATTCTTCCCCATGTGATAATTTCAACCATGTAGCTATAAATCAAATGGGACTCAGTGGCTAAAATGGGACTCAGTAGCTCAGTAGTCATGGATCTGGCTCTGAAACCAAGTGACACGAGTTCGAGTCTGTCTGGGGACAAAAATTTAAATCTCATCATGATTTTTATCACTAAAACCCTAAGTAAAAACCCATATGCCACTCCCTTCATCCCTGCGACATCTGTAGGTGGGATCTAGAGCCTAGTCCTATTAGAGACGGGCGATAAAAAGTCGGGAGTCCAGGGTGCACGATGCCCAGGTTAAAGAATCATTGGCAGTTGGAAATCAAAAAGAGTAGGCTTAAAAAACGCAAACATCTCCTCAAATCATCAATTCTATTAAGGATTTTAAGGATTTAAGTGTATAGGATGGCTAACGATTATGAGCTGAAAAAACTTTCTCAACTGGACAGGCGCAAATGGTGCCTATGAAGAGAAATGATAAAGATGGGACAAGTGTGCAAAGTGACAAGAATTCAGTCTGACAAAAAGCATCCAAGTGATAGGCTACATTACAACTTCTTTATACTTACATAGAGAAGTAATGTACCGTCAGCAGATACAGACTAACTGTGAGCTTAACTAAATGAAAATAAATTTTTCAAACCATTAATGCATTGAATCCAAAACTGAAAATAAAACTTCAAAAGGTGGCCTCAAGAATGATAAATGGATTTTAAATCAGTCACAGAAATATGGGCCACAAATAATATGTAGCACAAGAATGAATGGAGAGTAAATAAAAAAATGTATGTCGACATCAAGGGTAGATGTGTCCACAAACAGAAGGATTCACACCACAGTTCCCCCTAGCAGGGGCTCTATATAGCTTTCCGCTGGCACAAAGACATAATTGGTATAGTTCAAATGTTGATGATGAGGATGATGATGAAGATGATGATAATGATAAGGAAGACTGTGGTGCTGGAAATGTTGACCTTGATGAACTTGCTGTTGCTGGGAGGTTTTTCATATAAATATTCTGGCTTTGAATGTGCACCTGCAAAATAATAGGAAAATAAAGAATTGACTCTAAATGCATCTAAAAAGTGTATAAACACTATTGCATTGTCCTCTGTAATATTTGGCATGTCAAATAAATCGGGATGCTTACCTTTGTTCTTCTCTTCAATTTGATATAAACACTTGGCATCATTGCCATACCATTGCATCATCAACACAGATATGATGAAAACACACTGTGTACATTCAAAATATTGAATATAGGCACCCAAAACATATTATATGAAAACCCCTGTTTTCTATGTAATTGTTTAACACACAGCTCCAACTTTTTGTTTTTGTTTTGTTATCAGGTTCCCTGTTGTACCGACCAAAGTCAGTGTACGGACCCGACATAATGTTATACACCAGAATGAGTAAAAAAGTACAAACCCAATCTGATATCAAACAAAAGTCAGGAAAAACTCTGAGGAAAGAGATTAAGACAAGCAGGTGGCTAGCCCACTGTGTCCACTCTTGAATGACTCACATACACATTGAGGTGTACATCTAGGGAGGTCAAACAAATTTTAATATAGCCTGAGATTGGACTTGCAGCCTTATCTATATACAAAGATATGCTGCTCAACCACTACAGGCAGAGCTCCAACTTTATATAAGTTATATGATCCTCCAAGCAGGGCTTTAGACAAGTTAACATGCTGACACAGAAAGATAAACTGCAAGCTCACTTGAATGACCCAGTTATACCAAACTGTCTCCACGCCAGCCAGTCCTTGAACTGTTCCCATAATGCCGTTTTTTAACGTCTTAGATATGCCATGGCAAGGGATCAAACCCACGACTTATCAGTTCATGAGAGGGAGGCTTTACCTCTTGAGCAAACCTCTTGAGCAAACGACACCAGGAAGCCCATAATGTTATGAAATGTTTTATAGCGTATTGCTTAAGACAAGTTTTAATGTTTAGGTTTAATGCCCCGTTTGAACACTTAATAGATAATGTCAACGAACGCCAGGCAAGTAGCTGCTATACAAGATTTTACAACGTGGGTATGTCGCAGCTGGGACAAACCCATGACCTACCGGCTCCAATGTGGACGCTCAACCAATAGAGCCAACGGCATCGGCAGCTTATTGTTTAATCAGGTAACGAAATTAAAGAAACATAATAATATGACCTAGCTGACTCACATCTCCCCCGGTGGAGGACAAGTAAACATCACTCTTTGCTCTTAGGATGACGTCTCCGGCATCAGAGTTCACCACCACCCCTCCAGTACCCATAATATGGACTTTACTTGTGGTCGATTCCACTCTGGAAAAAAGGGGGCAAGGGGGAGGGGGGGGTAGCCATGGACAAGAATCAGAATTAGTGTTTAAGATACATGTGTAAAAAGTCATTTTGTTTCATTTCATTATCGAGTACCCTTTTACCATTGCAGTGTAGGGCCGACTCTGATAGAGATGGAATTTTCTGGATCATGCCATTAAGCCAAGCAGGTGATCAGCCCACTGTGACCTTTTGGTGGTGGTGGTAGGATTTCAATTTTGTCCGGACAGCAGCCTTGCGCCCTACTCCTTTTGATTTCCAACTTTCAAGGGTTCTTTAATGTGCGCAATGTGCACACGGGACCTCTGGGTTAATCGTCCATCCCCGATGGGACTAGGCTCTAGATCCCACCTACCGATATTGTAGGGATCAGAGGAGTGGTATACGGTGTTTTTCTTGGGGTTTTAGTTTTAGCAATAAAAATCACTATGTGATTTTTTTTTTTTTGTTACCCAGAGGGATCTGAGCCCGCCTCACTTCATTGTCATCGCCAGAGCCATAACCACTGAGCCACCGTGTCCCCCCCATAGAAACATTCTCATAGAATCAAATAGTCAAGTCAAAGAGTTATTGTCAAGCACTTAATAGGCTACAGCACCCTGTGGAAGAAGATGAAGAAGAAGAAGAAGAAGAAGAAGAAGAAGAAGAAGAAGAAGAAAAAGAAGAAGAAGAAGAGGAAGAGGAAGTAAAAGAAAAAAAAGAAGAGAAAGAGAAGAAGAATAAAAACCTGGGATCCAGTGATATGTGTTACAAAGGATGAAACACAATTATGCACTTTGAAAGTTTAGCTTAGGGACTCAGTGGCTCAGTGGTCATGATTCTGGTGCTGAAAAAAAGTGATGCTGGTTCGAATCCGTCCAGGGGACAAAAATCATATAGTGACTTTTAACGCTAAAAACCCCAAACAAAACCCTATATGCCAATCCCCTAATCCCGATAAAATCTGAAGGTGGGGTCAAGAGCCTTGTCCTATCTGAGACAGACGATAAACTAGCAGGTCCTGTGTGCACTTTGGGAACGTTAAAAAACCCTTGGCAGTTGGAAATAGAAAAGAGTGGGCCGCAAGGCCGCTGTCCAGGCAAAATTGAAGGCCTGCTACTACCACCAAAAGGTCACATGCGGAACATACCTAACCTGTAAAAATTCTTTTAGCAGCTGCCCGCCTGGCGCTCGGCATTATGGGAACAGTGCTAAGACTGGTTGGCCCCGTTTCAGCATAATGTGACAGGGCGAGATAATTATGTGAGTTCTCCATTTGGCAGCATGTTAACATGTCCAGAGTGCTCCATCGAGGATGTGACCTTAATTGTGTAGAAGCAGGCGTTAAACCATAAAATTTTTTTTTAACAAGCTTACCTTGACACCGTAATGCAGGCAAACCAGTCGGCACCATCGGAAGATAAGTTGCATTCTCTCACTGTTGAGAAATGTGTTCGATTCCCCAGAGTCTCTGCGAGCTGAAATGAAAAAAAATCATATATGACTATATACAGTAATTAAGACATGTCAGCTGAATACGACTGAATGAGTGACAAAACAGTCCCTAGAGTCAAAGCTGGCTGACATTAAGCAGTAAGACAACGCCAATATACAGATCGACTACTACTAAGATAAAGAGATGATAGGAGACAAGTTTATATGATATCGGGCTGTTAAAAAAACATTTAAATGTTATGGTTTAACGCCTGCTTCTACACAATTTAGGTCACATCACCAGCAGAGCACTCTGGGACATGTTAATGTGCTGCCACACAGAGATAAATGGAGACCTCACATGAATATCTCACCCAGTCACATTATACTGACACTGGGCCAACTAGTCTTAGCACTGTTCCCATAATGTCGAACGCCAGACGGGCAGCTGCTAAAAACAGATTTTAATGACTTAGGTATGTTGCGGTGGGGGAATCAAACCCGCCACCTACCGATTACAAGGCGGACGCTCAACCAAGAGCGCCAACGAAGCTGGTCTGCAACGCATAGATAGATACAAAATACCAGGCACAACAGCTGCTAAATTGAAGATTTTTATGTTTTGGATATATATATATATGGCAAGGGATTTAATCCACAATCTACCCCTTCCAACCACTTGAGCCAAAGACACCAAATTTGGCTCTGTGGTGAGGAGACTCCCACCTGAGGCAAATTGAAAAAGAATTCCTGGTACAGAAAGAGACACTTTGAAGGCAGCAAAACTCAAAATAATAAAATAAATGGTTTAGCATTGATTATTCCATTGTTTTGGATACACTCCAACATAAAAAAATTTGGTACTAGAATTAACTGAATTGGATAAAGAGAACTAAAGAGCTAATGATTTAATTCACAATAGTCACCTTGACTAGTCTCTGAGAAAACAGCGCCAATTTTCTGCATGGCTAATTTGAGGCGAAGGGATTTGGTTAACAGACTAATTTCTTCCTTCACTTTCTCTTCATCCACATTCACATTTGCCTGCAAAGGAAAATAAAAAATAAGATTTAAATTATCAGTGGGGAAAATTTATTAATCAAGCATACAAAAAAGACAAGATCAATCCTTCTAGGAAGTACTTACAAATCGTCAATAGGGGAGACTTAAAAAATTGAAAAAGTATCATTTACTTTCAAAACGGGCACAATCTATGTTGGTGCAGAGAGGTAAACCCTATACACTGAAAACTCATTGCATCAATCTACAATGTGGAGGTACAGTTTGATCATGAATAATGATAATGGATGGTCATAGTGCTCAATGCGCTTTACAATAATATCAAACATGTATTGCATAGTCTGAATAAACATATATATATAGTAGGCAAAGTAAATACATAAAAGGTGAGGGATACTATGATGTCAATACAGCGTGAAAAAGCAATACAATCGTAATGTTCACGCAAGCACACACCATGAAAATACATACTGACACACACACAGGGATTTACAATATATACACACAACAGATGCAAAATTCAATTCAATAATTCTTCAAAGGGGATATGACCACTGAGCCACCGTGTCCCCCATTTTTATCTCAAAATGCAAAATAGGGACAGTCCCTGCAAAATAGGGGCCGTTAGCAACCCTGCAGTTACACTACACAAACCTGGAAGTGCAAGATGAGGTGCCACAGCAGAGCCAGTGTTTTTTCTCTATGTCCATCCACGACATCCCTGGCGGAGGTTCCTATGGATATGAAGTAGAAACTTTTAAAACAATTGAGTTCAAACACTCTTACAGAACCATTGTGGAAAAAGAAATGATAATGTGAGGTCGAGACTCAAATGCGACCAATACAAGTTCCACGTCAATTAGCCAGAGGCCAGTTGCATGATAAATCAGGTCCCTGCACTCAAATCAAGATAAACTATTGCAAAATGAATGGGTGGTTTTTCTTTTTAATACATCTTTAGCTGATGTGCATAGAGGTTTATGAGGATATTTTGAAAGAATAAGATTCCAATATTTTTGTTTTGTTATCCGACTCCCTTTGGTACCGACCAAAGCCAGTGCAGGGACCCGACTTGATGCTTGAAGCCAGAATGCATCAAAAAGTACAAACCCAATCTGATATCAAACAAAAGTCAGGAAAACTCTTGAGCCAAGATATTACGACAAGCAAGTGGCTAATCCACTGTGTACACTCTTGAATGACTCAAAGAAAATGCACATTGAGGTGTACATCTAGGAAGGTCAAACAAATTTTAATGTAGCCTGACATTGAACTTGCAGCCTTATCTACCAAGACATGCTGCTTAGCCACTACAGGCAAAGATTCCAATATACTTGCGATAAAAATTAAAAGATGGAGCAAAAGTCTTTTTTTTTAAGGTCTTAGGGTGCTTTTGACACAATTTAAGTCATTCGAGCACGCACAAGGCCTGTAATCAACAGTGTGCAAACAAGAATAAAATGTTATTAATGTAAGTTGTATGATATTTATGAAACCCTGCTCCATGGCAATGCAAATAATACATTATAGAGAATATTACATACAACAGTCTCAACTACACCTAGGGATTGCTTACATCAAGAAACGTTGATGTCCTTGCTTTGTCTTCTTACTTCATTAAAGAGGGATGTACACATCAAAAGTGAATAAAAGGTGGAAAATAAGTTTTGTTTTTTCATCAGTTTCCTTTTGTACCACCCAATGGTAGAGTAGGGACAAAAAAATACAATGCTTAGCCACGACAGGCATCAAAATCCATTTTTATAATTTGTGACAATAGTTATAACATGTTGCATTTTATGTGTAGCACTCAGCACTATATATGCACTCCATAAACAAGGAAATAAAAAGAGTGAAAGAAAACAATAATAATAAGGGACAGAACATTTCAACTGTGAAAAAAAAAACTTACAAAAACATTCTTAGGTAAGAAAAAAGAAAAAAAAAAAAAAAGTATAAAACATCTACATCACACCTATAAATATGATATGACATATATAACTGATAAAATAGTAGAAATTATTTTGTTGAAATTTTGACCAGCTTTGATTAACAAAAGATTTTAAAGACAGAATGAACCTGGAACCTGGCTGGCCTGATAACACCGGTAACTGGACTGCCAACAAGAGACTTCATAAAAGAGTTGTTCAGAGTTTGGGTTATTTCTACAGGGGTGAAGACTTCCGTAACTAAATAAGCATGACAAGTTTAAACATATCTAATGGCAAACACTGTGCACTGTATGATTTATTCATGTTTACTGTGGAAAAGCAGGGTGAAATAGGTCCCCTCCTCGCTCAAGTATTTTCAAAGTTGTAAGAAAAAGTCTATCAGTCAATCTAATTACCAGATATCTCCTCCAGCTTCAGGTCTCTTTTCGACATGGCAGTGAAGAAAGCTTCCATGTTGTGGATTTTTTGCAGCCGGCTAATGGCAGGGGTTCTCAGTTTTTTCATGATAGAAGAATCACCACCCAGCAGCTCCAAAACACGACTGGAGAGGAGAGGTGGGAATACAAAGAAAATGACTTGTTTTAGTAACTTGAGAATGCAAGGAAAATGACATCTTTTGGTAACTTGAGAAAACAAGGAAAATAACTTGTTTTAGTAACTTGAGAAATAATGACTTCTATAGGTAACTTAGGAATACAAGGAAAATTACTTCTTTTAGTAACTTAATACAAGGTAAGTGGTTTCTTTAGGTAACTTAGAAATACAAGGAAAATGACTTTTTTGGGTAACTTTCTTCACACTTTACTTTTCAGATCCAGTGGCCTCTTGAGTTTTTTCAATCAGCCTTCTTTAGGCAAATATGGGTAAAGAGAAACCTGTTTCAACCAAAAACTGCTAAACCGAAAACAATAAAACATTCTGTTTGGCTGCTAATGAACTCTTTGTTAAGAAACTTTTGTATTTCTAAACCGAAATAAACCGTCCTCTTTAGGTAAAAATAAAATTATTATCATTATCTTCAACAGCTTTGTCCCGCCTCAATCATTCCTAACTTTCTGGTGTCATCTTATAAAAAAAAAAAAAACAAAGATAAAAATGTTCCACATTAATTTATTCTTAATACTGGAACAGACTAACAACTCTATTATTGTATTGTAGTGGCATTTTTGACAAACCTCAAACGCAGCCCGTCTCTTAGGTCACTGCTGAGGGTAGTGACAGCATAGTCGAATTCGTCATATGGTTTCTGGATCTGGGACACGGTGTAACCCAGATAGGCCAAGTGACGAGTCAGGTCGCCTTCACCACTGAGGACTTCCCTTGAAAACTGAATCAAAATCTCCTTGCTTGACTGCAAGACAAAAAAGAATAAAAATGATTAAATCACTTGATTTAAATTGTATGTTAATTATTATCAGTCCACTGTTAAAACTGGGATGTCTTCGTTATGATATCTGAGGAATTAAAATACTCAGGTAGTAAGCAAAATTAAAATATGTTGGAAGTGTATCATCCCTAATCATTTTTAAAGTAAATATTTTACAAACAGATTTCCTGTAAGAGAAAATAATCTTACAGACCATCACGATAATGTATGAGTTCAACAATTCTCCTGTATTTCAAAATGGTTTCCACCAATTTAACATTTAACCAAAACACTTTGCACGGAATGCCTGTAGAGGCTTAGCAGCGTATCTATGTAGATAAAGCTGCAAGTCCAATCTCAGGCTACATTAAAATTTTGTTTGACCTCTCTAGATGTACATCTCAATGTGTATTTTCTTTGAGTCATTCAAGGGTGGGCACAGTGGGCACATCAGTTATGACCGTAACAAAAAGAAACCCAATAATTTGTTCTTGAAATCTGACAGTTCAAGGGTTTGTCTTCATCTAAATACCACAGGGTTGTAAATTTTCTGTCATGGAAAAAAAATTAAAGCTACCTTGAAAACTAAGAACTCTGTATTCTCAAAACATTGAAATGTGGAGATATCAACTTCTTGCTTTCAGATTAAGGTGACAGAGTTAATCAAACTGAACTGTTGAATAATTTTTCAAATAACCTGCGATACAGCCATCAACGACAAAATTTATCTTAAAAACTTATTGATTGACCAATGTCAATCATTTTGCAAACAGATGAGCGAGTTCCAGTGAAAAAAAGCAACCCCCCTCCCCCCCCCCCAAAAAAGAAACAAAAAAAAAAAACAGCAGTGAGCGCATCCTTCCATCCATAATAGTACACATCTCACTGACCTTGATGTCAGCATCTTTACAGAACAGGCAGGGGTCGTGATCAATGAGTCTGGAGGATTTGGCTTGGTCCAGGAAGTAGACAAGGAGCAGAAACTTCTTCACAGTGTGTCGGGACAGTGCCGCTGCAAAGCCTGATGCCAACAAAAAACAATCAAGAATATATATATA
>JAUEKY010119580.1:0-10300 GCA_031833965.1 Scyllaea pelagica
GGGGGGGGGGGGGGGGTGTCACTACTCAAATAAAAAAAAGGAAAGTCTCTTTACAAATTGCACAACTTTAAAAAGGAACTAGCAAGTAATGCAACTTGATACCTTTTATCAAAATCTGACTTTAACCTAATGCTGAAACTGAAAAGCAGTATCCAGCCACTGACAGGACATGCTTTTACTTTCACTTTCATGTCAGATTTGGTGGTTTTCTTCAAGGTGGATATTTATAAAATTAACACCAAGAAAGATTTACACTTCTGTTTTTGTTGTTGATATTCATTTCATTTATATCTATAACTACAATAGTAAAAGTGCAGATGCTTGAATTGGAAAAATGCTGCCTCTAGTGAACAAAATCTTTATTCAATTATCATTCCATAATCCGTCTAGCCAAAGGTCATCCTCCACTATCAGTGCTCTTCTGCCAATGGCAAAAAAGTTGACAAATATTTGTTCCTTTACTGCCTACTTGTGATGAGCAGCTTGACAAAGAGCTTTGCAAGTAGACAACTAAGGATAAAGTCATTTATTGGCGCTTATAGTGAGGATGGGGACTTCAGAATGGATGTCAACTGGTAGGTGCCTGTATTCAGTCTGAAAACGAAGGCAGCAACTAGGTATCCTCTCCTCTCAAACTTTGTAAAGTAAAAGCACTTCTGAGGTTTTTTAGCGGTCCACTGGTGGAAGGTTTATTCAATATAATGGATGACAGCATTGAGGACGACAATGATAGGCCCTGAGATAGGGCAGCCTGACAATGAGCTTTGCATTGTAGACAACCGATGGTGGAAGTCTTATCCCTTCATGCTGATAGTTACGATGGGGACTTCAGAATGGATGTCAATTGGTGGGTGCTTACCTTTCCCTCTTGTAAAAGCCCTCCTGGGGATATTTAGTGGCCCCCTTGTGGAACGTTCATTTAATATAATGGACGATATCATTGAGGATGATAGGACCAGATTGACCGCTCCGCTTTTAATTGCAAGGCCCTAGCAATGACAAAGACCTACATGTCCACTAAGACTTTGGATTCGGCACCAATGGACATTCCACAGCAATGTTATGCTGGAAGGAATGTTTTCATCTCTCCTTTGAAGATTTTTAGTTGTTTTCTTCCTATTAAATGTGGACGAGGCACAAATTCTGGAAGACATATAAGTTTCTGAACATTCTTGTACATCATTACAGTGAGACAGAGGAGAGGGTGGCAGTTGATTTGCTTGGCAGTCACAAAGTCAACCTAGCCAATACATCAAAATTGCTACAAGTACTGTCAAAGATGTGTTGAATTCATGTGGCCTTTTGTTAGTACTGTCAAAGATGTGTTGAATTAATGTGGTCTTTTGTTAAGTACTGTCAAAGATGTATTGAATTCTTGTGGCCTTTTGTTTAGCACTGTCAAAGATGTGTTAAATTCATGTGGCCTTTTGTTAAGTACTGTCAAAGATGTGTTGAATTCATGTTGCCTTAAGTAAAAAAAAAAACTGTCAAAGATGTGATAAATTCATGTGGCCTTTTGTTAAGTACTGTCAAAGATGTGTTGAATTCATGTTACCTTTAGTAAAAAACTGTCAAAGATGTGTTAAATTCATGTGGCCTTTTGTTAAGTACTGTCAAAGATGTGTTGAATTCATGTGGCCTTTTGTTAAGTACTGTCAAATTTGCATTGAATTCATGTGGCCTTTTCTATGTCTGTCAGAGATGTGTTGAATTCATGTGCTCTCCTTAGTGAGCAAAAATCAGACTGATGCTGAACATGTGCTCTCCTTAGTGAGCAAAAATCAAACTGATGCTGAACATGTGCTCTCCTTAGTGAGCAAAAATCAGACTGATGCTGAACATGTGCTCTCCTTAGTGTGCAAAAATCAGATTGATGCTGAACATGTGCTCTCCTTAGTGAGCAAAAATCAGACTGATGCTGAACATGTGCTCCCCTTAGTGAGCAAAAATCAGACTGATGCTGAACATGTGCTCTCCTTAGTGGGCAAAAATCAGACTGATGCTGAACATGTGCTCTCCTTAGTGAGCAAAAATCAGACTGATACTGCTGCCAGGGCAAGTTGGTCAAGAAAACTGTTGTCGGACATTCTGCTGCTCAAGATGAAAATGATTTCACAAGGTAAGTGTTACCAGTACAAGTCCTCCTCTAGCCTCTCGTCCAAGTCCTGTAGGAAGTAAAGTGGTGGTCAGCTCATGGCCACCATTCATGTAAATAGTGTAGGATAGCTCTTTTCATATCATCATATTTTGATTGTTAATTGTTAACTTACGTAGACATACAATAATGCATTTTTGGACTTGATAACCCTCATCTTAGTCTTAGTCATGTCCAGTTTGGATGCTACAGCATCCGATGGATATGATGAACTAAGTAAATGGGAAACTTTTCCCCCATTGTCGTGCGTTGTGTTTGAGAGAATACCATCAGGACTGAGCTCCTATCCCTGATTGATATCAGAGGTACAACAAACCTACGGATACCATCAAAGACGTATAAGGGGAAACCTTTCCCCCATTGTCGTGGGTTGTGTTTGAGAGAATGTCGCCAGGACTGAGCTCCTATCTCTGCTTTATATTAGAGGTAAATCAACAGGGCCCGATTTTATAACAGTGGACTAGGATTAGAACCGGGTGCAGACTAGTCAAGGACTAGCAAGTCCTTTACTAAATTTCAGTCCAAGCCTAGCTGGAAATGCTTCTTATGAGCCTTTTTCACGACCGGGACTAGGTAGTCTTAAGCTTAACGAAGAAGTCTCAAGAATCCCAACAGTCGTGAAAATAGACAGCCAATTTTGTTCACTCCAAGCCAAAAGAACTCGTTTCCGCCTTCAAATTTACCGCCTACTTTCTATTTCCTATTTCCGATTCTCTTCGAAGAAAGGAAGAACATAATGGAGGGAAGAAAGCAGAGGAAAGTGAACTTTTCCTCCGAGGAAACTTTCCTTCTTTTGGAGGAGATTTTTTTGGAGAAGGAAATCATCCTTAGCAAATTACAGCAGGCGGTGACTGTTGCTAAAAAGAGAGAGGTAGGTCTGAGTAAAATCCATATTTTCTTTTTTCGTTTAAGATATTTTTCTTTCTTAAGTTTTAAAATTGTTTAAACAGCTTAGCTCATAGGTATCTATTTTAGTGTTGTGAGTTATGAACATTGGTTATTGGTAG
Source organism: Scyllaea pelagica (assembly GCA_031833965.1). Taxonomy (NCBI): domain Eukaryota; kingdom Metazoa; phylum Mollusca; class Gastropoda; order Nudibranchia; family Scyllaeidae; genus Scyllaea; species Scyllaea pelagica. Next base: position 3,163 of record JAUEKY010119580.1, read on the forward strand.
TTCCGTTTATTGGGAGACATAATTTTCCAAAGAAATACGGGTAAAATTTTACTTTTGGACCTAAATATATATCTAGATAGATAGATCCTAGATAGTCTAGCTAGGTGATGAAAATTTTCAAGGCAATCATTTTTCGGATTTTTGTTTGTTAAGAATATGAAATCCAAATTTGGAGGCAAAAAAGTGTTTCAGATTTTAGTTCAATTTTTCTAAGGGTATTTAATATTGCGAAGTGCTCATTCGCACTGTTGGGTGAATAACGCTGGCAAAATGCTGGCACTATTCACCCATAATTTCAGAAGTTTATGCATGCCCAATGCAGTGTTGTGATCAAGGCTGCAAAAGGGGATCTCAAAGCACAAATTCATATTATTTTCATTGAAGAACCAAAATTTGAGAAGCACTGCAATGCGACGAATAGAGTGAAATGTTTGTTAGCTGTTCCTGATTTGTGCTTACTCCCACCGACATGAAGTGAACCCAAGCTCTAAACTAACTAAAGTGTGCGAATAGTGCCAGGATTATTCGGCCAGCAGTGCGAATAAGGCCTGACTTCATAATAATCTGAGAAAATTGTCAGTTTACCAAACCTTTCAACAAATCCACAACAAATGTGTTAGTGTTAGACACTTATTCTCTGCTTATTGTTTCATAACATTTGTTTGTTTATTTGCAGATATGGGAAAGAATTGCTGCCAAACTGAATTGCCAGTTTGGCAATTCAAGATCAGTGGCTGAGATAAAAAAAAAAATATTTAAAGACTTGAAACAGATAGTCCAAGCACAGAAGGACGCGGCAAAAAAAACTGGGGGAGGGGGACAGGGCAGAGACGCCCTCAATAACACAGATGCTGTGTTTAGGATTTTGGGAGAATCCTCAGCCCTTCTTGAGGGAATTAATGGTCAGTTATTGACATTTAATCCTCCCTGCCTCTACTTACACTAGGCACTGTAAACTGCCCTGCCGGGCCGCTCTCAATCGCCGTTATGATTGTCGTGATTCATTGATGATGAATAAAAATGTTATCATTGCTAAGTCTTTTCTTCATGTATAAAGCGGAATAAGTTTTATCAAAACAAAAACAAAATCCTTGGGTTATTTCATCGTAAGGTGAAGGCACATGACTTTTGCCAATTTCCCTGCTTCTGAGAGACAAAGATTGCGACCTTCCCCACTTCTTCTCACTTGCGAAATTTAGTTAAAAGTGCCTACTTGGGCCAACAGAATAGACTTAATGCAGAATATATATTTTTGACTTTCTCCAGTAAAACCCTTAGAGATCTAAAGTGATTAAAACTTGCCTCCAAAAAATGATACAGTAAGACATATTTTTCAACAAATTTGGACTTTAATTGACTAATAATATCTTTGAAAATTGGTTACATGGTGACATACATTCAAGCATCACGTAAAACTTAACAACCTCTGTTGAAATCAAATAAAATCAGTAAAATGTGCAGTAACTGAAATTAATTTTGCGTAGTTTGTCACTTGGAAACAGCAAAGTTAACTGGTTTGAAAATGTTTTAAAAGAGAATCAAATTTTTTGTTGTTCTGGGGTTGATGTCTCACTGTATTTCCATTATTCATATAATTGAAAAAACAGAAAAAATACATATGTGTACACTACCTTCGAGTGTGGAAGAATTAATTAGGCAAAGTTATCAACTTGTTTCTATGTGGTTGAACAAAATTAAGCATTAAACATTTCTTTTCATAATTTTACAGTTACTGGCATGGACAGCTTTCAAGCAAGCACCAGTGGCACCAGTGTTGAGGCAAATGGAAGCCACGATTTGTTCTTGGAGTTTCCTGTACCTGAGGAAACTTTCGTCTCAGCTGTGCCAGATGGTGGGTCCCATGACTTTTGTTACTTGACACTGAAACATTATTGCTTGTTATAAGAAACTGCTAATAATGGGAACATAAGATGTCCGGCATTAAAGTTAAAGAGGTAATGGTGCTTGGTGCTACAGCCAGTGCTTTTCATGAGAGTCTTGGGAGTTTTCTTGCCATTTGAATTAAATAACACAAAATGTAGATAGAGACAGAATGAGGGTATAAGAATGATAATATGGCCACCAGCTCATGCTGCTAAACTAAAAACAACATATCCCAAGGAATATTTGTAATGCAGATTTAAATAACATACCATGCAGTACACACAAAAAAGAAAAGGGAAAGATTCATTTTACATAAGAAGGATCACATTATTAAAGTAATCAATATAATTATAATCATTCTTACAACATAATTATCATTTTCACCATATTATTGTTGTCAGTTACACATATTTTGTACTATATTCACAAATCAAACATTGTGGCATATTTCTTCTCTCCACTGCAATTTAAATGAAAATGGTTGATAACAGGAAGGAAGTAAAGTAAGGAAAGGAATGAAACTACTATTGTCTATTATTATGCAATGATAAGCTGGCATAATTTTTATTATGATTATTATGTAAACATTCCATGTTATTTCCTCCACAGTATCCTCTCCAACTCCAAGCCCTAAATTCAGCGTTATTGTTGAAGAAATGTCACCGCAGCCTTTAACTTCACAGCAACCAAAGTGGAGGAGAACCTCGGGGGAAAAGAAAGGCAAATCCTGAACTTGAGGATGACCTGATGGCTCGGTGGTGTGAGTCGGAAATTGAAAAAAACAGATCAATTACACAGAAAAACAACTCACTGATTGCATACCACCCAGCGAAAGTAGAGTATGTAAAATTTAAAATGGGAAAGTAGATTTAATGCAACAATTATTTTTGTTAGTCAGCCTTTGAAAGGGGAAGGAGGGGGGGGGGGGCATAACAAATTTACTGAAGTTTTCAAGTTTGCAATTATAATTTCTAGAGAATTGTAGGATTGATCTGTCTTTAGATGTTTTCTATTAATAAATGAACATACCTCATACTGAGAGGAGAGCAATTTTCAGTCTAAAATCACATATCATGAACTTTTCAAGTTGGCAATTATCATTTCTATAGAACTACTAGGATTGATCTGTTGTTTAATGCTTGCTATTGTTACATGAATCCACCTCATTTACTGAGCAGAGACCGAATTTCAATTTAAAATTACATATCATCCATGCGGAATTTTTCAAGTTTGCAATTATCAGTTCTATAGAATTGTAGGATTGATCTGTCTTTGAATGCTTGCTATTGATAAATGAACATACCTCATACTGAGAGGAGAGCAATTTTCAATCTAAATCTAAAATCACATATCATATGAAATTTTCAAGTTTGCAATTATCATTTCTATAGAATTACTAGGATTGATCTGTTGTTTAATGCTTGGAACTGTTACATGAATCTACCTCATTTACTGAGCGGAGACCGAATTTCAATTTAAGATAACACATCATCCATGCGAAAGTTTTCAAGTTTGCAATTATCAATTCTATAGAATTACTAGGAGTTATACCGGTTTCATGAACAGGCAACTAAGAATGTCGTCTAAATGATGAAATCAAAATAACATAAAATAAAACTACTGGTAAAAAGAAATCAGATGACTGAATAATTTGAAGTTTTCTAAATGAAATAATAAGAGTATTGAGCCTAATTCAAATGTAATGAGACAAGTATGTCGTTTAGATGATTAAACCGAAACAAATTAAAATATTTGCATCGGTCAAAAAATAGGATAACTGAATAATTTTATGGTTTGGGTAAATGAAATACGAAGAATCTGTTGCATTAATGAGACGGATCTGTCAATTGAATGATTTAATCAAATCAAATTGAAATATTTGCATCAGTCACAAAAATTAGATATAAGTTTTCCCTTAATAGAATACAAATTTATCGCATGAACATGTTGAGCTGCTTAAGTTAAAGGTAATGAGACGAACATGTCATTTTAATGCCTAAATCCAAACAAATTGAAATATCTGCATCAGTCACAAAAATCGGATATAAGTTTTCCCTTAATAGAATATGAATTTATGGCATGAACATATTGAGCCGCTTAAGTTAAAGGTAATGAGACGGATATGTCATTTTAATGATTAAATCCAAACAAATTGTAATATCTGCATCAGTCACAAAAATCGGATCACTGAAAAATTGAAGTTTTCCCTGAATTCAAATATGTTGAGACTGATACTCATTTAGATGATTCAACAGAAACAAATTAAAACATTTGCATCGGTCATAAAATGGGATGACAGAAAAATTGAAGTTGGCACTAAATGAAATAAAAAGAATTTTTCGCATGAATATTAAGCCTAATTCAAATATGATGAGACTGATAGTCATTAAGATGATTAAACCGAAACAAATTAAAATATCTGCATCGGTCATAAAAATCGGAGGAATGAATAATTTTATGGTTGGGGTAAATGAAATAAGAATTTTTCGCTTGAATATATTGAGCCGCTGAATTCAAAGGCAATAAGACGGATATGTCATTTTAATGATTAACTAAAGACAAATTGAAATATTTGCATCAGTCATAATAATCAGATGACTGAATAATTTGAAGTTTTCCCTTAATAGAATACATATCACATGAACATATTGAGCCGCTTAATTCAAAGGTAATGAGACAGATATATTGTTTCAATGATTGAATCGAAACAAATTGAAATATTTGCATCAGTCATAAAAATCGGATGACTGAATAATTGAATGTTTTGGGTGAATGAAATAAGAATTTTCGCATGAATATATGATAATAAATTTATTGAGACTGATATGTCGTTTAAATCAAAACAAATTATGATAATTGCATGGTCAAAAAGTTCAGATGACTAAGTAATTTCAAGTTTTTGCTATAGGAAATAAAAAGAATTTTTTGCAAGAATAGATCTATTGAGCCACTTAATTCAAACTTAGTGAAACGGATTCGTCGTTTAAATGATTAGATCAAAACCAATTAAAATATTTGCATTGGTCACAAAGATCTGATGACTGAATAATTTGAAGTTTTTGCTTAATAGGATAATGGATGAGAGCAAATGTTAGCAGTTAAAATAAAGGAAATATAGTGAACCACACCGGAAATAAGCTTAACCGTTCATTGATACTGACTGATACATAAATTTCAAACAATTGCCCTGTATTATGGTAAATTAAAAGAAAGCAATATCACAATTTTAAAACGAAATTAATTTTTCAACCCCACAATTTATGTTTTCATCATAATTACAATCTCATGATATAACATGAACAGCTATTGCTGAATTATTTAAGGCAAGTTTTACAGAAAACACAATCTGGCAAGCTGTATCCTCTCTTTCTTTGAGTGAAACGACAATAGCGACCGATGCCGTATCACTTTTCTGGTAAAATTTCTCAATCGTTTATTCTTAAAATTACACAGGAACACTGACAGGGTGTATTGAAACATTATGAGGGTAAAAGTTTACTATTTGTGTAGCCAGTTTTCGCGTATACTGGTCACACAGATTCCTATGTCCCAAAGTTACTTCTTTACAGATTAAGATAGGATTGATCTGTCATTTGATGCCAGCTTCCACGGCAATGTTATGCAGCCAGAGGCACACGAAGATAACCTTGCAGGCTCTCTCTGGTGTCATTCTTAGCTCAGCATGAAGACTGTGCCATCGCCTTGAGGATTCTTTTTAGCCTCCCAAGACTGGGATGCAAATAAAAACCTAAAACTGTGAAAGTTTTTATATAACAATAACAGCCAAAATTTATTCGTTTATACATATTTTTTTTTCTTTCAAGAACCTTGTGTTTTCAGTAATTTCAAATGATTTTACGGTATGCCAGCCATTGATGATGGAATTAAATGTCAAATTTGCAGCTTTATTTGTGTCTTTGAAATTAACTGTAATTGCGACAGGATTATTAGAAAGCAATCCACCTCCGGCTGTGTCCTCTACTTAGTACTTGCTGGGATTCATTTTCTTTTTATTTATTACTTAAATGTATATTTTTTTCCCCTCCGCCTACCCTGCCCCATTTGCGACCGACAACGCCGGGGACTGCAGCCCAAGGGCCGTCAGCCCCCGCCAGCTTGTCTGAGCAACCCATCGCTCAGTTTGGGTTCCCCCCTTTTTAATTTTTCCTTATTTTAGTCTATTAGTCATTTTGCACACCAGCACAACACACAATTCAACAATTCACAACCTCCACCACTCATACACTGACTCAGTACTCTTGTTGTGGGTCATGTCTAAAGTCTGAGGCCTTTTAAAAAAAGGGATTATCATCTTTGTTATTATTATCATTATTATTGTTATCATTATTATTGTTATTATTATTATTATTATTATTATTATTATTATTATTATTATTATTATTATTATCATTGCAAAGCGCTTTGAGGACATGATTTGGTTGATATGGCGCTATATGATATCATTATGTTATTATAACATACCCTCCTGTTTTGTCAACGGGAAGGGCGGCTCAATGTATAAAACAGCAACAGAAGCACAAACAACACAGAGACACGCACGCTTGCACGTGCACCTCATGAAACGTCTTGGTTGAGTGGCGTGCGAAAATTGTGACTTCAGTCCCTGACTGCTCTGTCTCATGTTTGAATCCCGTAGCTGTTTGACCACCGGCGTTTCTATTCATAGTGCGTGCAAGCCTATTTAGACAGCTCCACCCGTGTTTTGACTTATTGTTTGTTTCTTGAGGGTTTTACGGCGCTATCGGTACAATTTAGGCCTTGTAAGCGCCCGCAAATAGTCAGAAAAGCAACTAACGCAGCTTCCACGGGTAAGAAAGAAAGAAGAAAGAGGGGAGAAGACGAGAAAACAAAGAAGGGGGAAGGAAGGAGAGAAAGAAGGAAAGAGTGCCGTGCAGTCGCCTCTTACGACACGTCGGCATCACGGTGGTGCTATTCTGTAACCCAGGACACCACACGGGGAATGTTTTGACTTACAAAGTGCAAGAAAAGAAACTAAATTAACACGATATACTAACGCTCAAATGTTATTCTTTACATTTTATCCGTTGGTTTTGTTTCATTGTTTTTAAGTCACCATTACAACACCACCACTCCTTACTTGATTCCAAGGAAATAGAAATACAAACCACAACAAACTAACAGGCAAAATGACTCTCCTCTCTCCCTCCCTCTCTCTCTCTCTCTCTCTCTCTCTCTCTCTCTCTCTCTCTCTCTCTGTCTCTCTCTCTCTCTC
>JAUEKY010119802.1:0-10298 GCA_031833965.1 Scyllaea pelagica
AGAGAGAGAGAGAGAGATAGGGAGAGAGAGAGAGAGAGAGGGGGGGGGGAAGAGAGAGGGAAAGAGAGAGAGAGAGGGAGGGGGGCACAGCGCCCTCCATCTTGCGATGAAATCGCAACACTCAATGCTCAATTGTCTTTCAATGAATACGCAGCTGAAGGTATGAGTGCAGGAGTCTCACATAAGACTCTTACAATAACCAGCTGACTCTAGGCGCAGGATGGGCGAGGTGAATGCGTGTGTGTTCCTGCTGCAGTTTGTGTCTTTACTCATTGCGAGTGTGTCAGGTGTGTAGGTGTCCAATCGTCCTTTTTTCCAATAGGAAATTCTGTGTGTGCATGGAGAGGAAGAGAAAAGTTTCCTTGCAAAAAAATTGGAACACTAACATGCGCACACACGCCTGGACGATAGGAAAATCAGGAAATAAGAGCACATCCTCACACAAACTTGTGGGAACACATACGTTTACCAGCACCAACGGACGTTAGGGGTCATGACAGTGGCGGGGTAGTTGTATTTGCAAGTGAGAGTTGCGGGAATTGTTTTATTGCCTTTCATGCTAGATAACTACAAAAGTTTTAATCATAGGAATAGGATGGCGTGCCTGTTTTATGTAGAACTTGTAAAATGTTTTATTAAAAAGGAGCAGCAGACAATCTGACTAAATGGATTGTGGCTAGGGTGGGTCACGATCTCAAAATATTGAGAGTTGACCAAAAAATAGGAAATCCTATTAAATAGGAAAGATTTACATCCCTGCATTCAAACTGTGAAACTTGGTGCCTTGATCACACTAGCTGCTAACCCTGCAAACTCGCGGATGAGAAAGCACAGGTTTTTTGGGTTGTTTTTTTTCATGTTTGCGCACAAAATAAGTTGGAGTCTTGAAAAAGCATCTACTGAACTCCTTGCTTCGGAAAGGAAGTGGTTTGCATTAGCCATTTCGACGTCTTTAGAAATACATTTGTGAGTTTTAGCTTTTAATCTAAAGAATAGGCCTTTTTTTCGTAAAAACAATGTTCCCACTCCAATCTTAACGAAAAAATACACCTGTATGCCAATTTTCATGGATATAGGTGGTGTAGAAATGCTCGGTTAAGGTGGCTTCATTTTTTGCCACCGTCAATTAATAATAGATATCCCAGTTTTGAGATGGTACATTGGTGACTGTAGCAGAGTAGGAGCAGTAGCAGTAGTGACAAATGTAGCAGCAGCAATAGCAGTAGCATCAGTAAAGGTAGTAGTAGCAGCAGTAGCAGCAGAAACAACAGAATTATCGGTAGTATCGTAACAGTCACAATAACATCAGCAATAGCAATGGTAGTAGTAGCAGTAACAGCAAAAGTAGTCACAATAGCAACAAAAGCAGCAGAAGTGACAGCCTCAGCCATTGCAAAAGCAGAAAAATCAGCAGCAATATAGTCTTCTTATGATTGTATGGAATCCTCACAGTGTTCAAAGCTATTCAAGCTCGTTCACATCACAAATTCCAAAGTAAAATCCATTGAATATGCTGATCTCTTCACCCTATGTCAAAGTCCGACCGTGCTGTATGGTCATATTATTCTATTTGATTGACTGAATTAGAAAAAATCAATACCAATGGCCTTGAAAAAAGAATAAAATAAAAAAAAATTCTTTGCTTTTTGCAGATTTCCAACTGCCATTCATTTTGTTCCGGCAGAGTAAAAATTATATGCATGACATGAAATAAAGAAGGAAAAGGGGCTTAATATTCTATTTCCATTCTTGTTACTATTGTCAACACAACCTGCAGTTAGTTTTCTTCTATATCCGTGTCAAAAAGACATAATTTATTTTTGTCAAAAGCTTATCCCACTACACCCTAAGGGCTCAGGGAGAAAATTTAGTCCCTGTTCTTGAGCAAAGGGCCAAAATTCCATACAATTTCAGAGTGGATATTGTGCATTACATAGTTCAATGATTGAATTTTTATCTACATTTCATTTCATCATTACATTATCCTGTACTCTTTTACCAAAACAGTGTAGGGTTGACTCCACTAGCAGGTGATTAGCCCACTGTGACATTTTGGTGGTAGTGGTAGCATTTCAATTTTGCCCCTACAGCGGCCTTGCAGCCTACTCTTTGCTATTTTCAACTGCAAAGGGTTCTTTAACGTGCGCAACGTACACATGGGACTTCCAAATTTATCTTCCGTCAGCAATAGGACTAGGCTCTTGATCCCACCTACCAATGTTTGAGGAATCAGGAGAGTGGCATACAGGGTTTTTCTTGGGTTTTTCATGATAAAAATCCCAAAATAATTTTTGTCCTAAATTGGACTCAGACCCACGCCATTTCGTTTCAGTGCTAGAGCCATGACCACTCAGCCACTGAGTCCTCTATTTACATCATTTAATTGACACCATGTCGTTTTGACCAATAAAAAAAAATCGTGAAATGAAAAACTGTTTTTTTTTTCCCTTTCAGTTCTTCCAGACTAACTCCTTTTGCAAAGACAAATGACGGAACAGCACTGTTTTCATCAATTTTGATGTCTGATTCATTTCCATCACCACTAAAATCATCTGAATCAACGTTTTCTAGATCTCTTATGCAAACACCAGTGTCAATTTATAAAAAAAATGGTATTTCAGTTGTCAGCAGTCCAATTTTGATCAAATAAAAATTAAAATAAAAGCCTGACTGGATGAACATGTTTATTTGTTATTTAGCCGCCATTTCCAGTCACAGTGAAGGGATTCATGACACCAGTGGTAAGAGGGCGCTTTCAGTTGAAGTAGGGTCTTTGACAGTGGTTTTTCAGTAAGCTTTTGGTTGAAATAGGGTGTAATGGGTTAACGGTCTTGTAGTTCTATACCATCTTACTCAAAATACTCTGAGTACCATTTGATTTATGCATCCGTTTTGTCAAGCGATTATGCATTGGCTACAGTATTACAGATTTTCTAATGTGTCAACATATGCATGTTAGATATGTAATTTTACTTTGTCTATTGTGTTAAACACCATTCTATTATTAGTAGATTACACCCCGCTCAAATTCATACCTACTGCAATTCAGCAGTAACCTAAGTAACTTTCAGGCAATATTATCACAATGTTCTTATTTGGCGTTCACCTTTTTCTTCAATGTGTGATTGCTTAGAAATGAAATGATTCGTAGAATCCCCCGACAGGGTGTCTGCCTGTTGATGACGAGTCTGCTGCCACAAATTCCTCTTTTTATCTGTTGTTTGAAATAGAAATTGGATTAAGGGGCGATGTCGACTCTTTCAGCCCGGAGTCCAATGAGGGGCAGTTCAATGCCAATGGCACGAACTCCTGGGCTTTTTAGCAGCACTCCACAATCATATCGCAGACATGCCAGATTCAGAAACCCCAAATGAGGGACACTTTTCATGTCGTCTTTCGTTTACAAAATGAAAAAAAAACAAACAAACAAAAAATCAAAATGTGAATACAACCACAACAAATTTATATTTGACAATTTCAATAACGGTAATAGGGATAGGGTGGGGAGTGATTGGGAACTTACTGAAGATCTTGAACTTAAAGACATTGATACGGAAAATTGATAATGCTGGGTATTGGTTTTTGTATATCCTAAGAGTAATGGTAAGGGGCGGTAAGTATAGTCAAGGGTATAGATGGCTGAGCCAATAGGCTGCACGCTCAACAAACGATTGAACTGTGCAGCAGAGATTTAAACCCGCAAAAGGCAAACAGGTTTGTTTTTTTCCTTGAGCCAAAAAATTGACCCTCACATCGCTCACTTTGTGGTGCTGCAATGCAGCTGACACCTGGCAAAATCCAGTCTTTCCTTGGCTTTGAGCAGAAAGACAAATTTCCCCCTGGCGATCAATTAAGGAAATTATATCTGTGTCTTACAGACTACATGAGACATGAAGACAAACCTCGTATAAGACAGCACAAGACACAAAGACAAACCATGTACAGACAGCACAAGACACAAAGACAAACCTCGTATTGACAGCACAAAACAGAAAGACAAACCTCGTATTGACAGCACAAGACACAAAGACAAATCTCGTATTGACAGCACAAGACACAAAGACAAACCTTGTACAGACAGCACAAGACACAAAGACAAACCTCATATTGACAGCACAAAGCAGAGAGACAAACCTCGTGTTGACAGCACAAGACACAAAGGCAAACCTCGTATTGATAGCACAAGACACAAAGACAAACCTCATATTGACAGCACAAGACACAAAGACAAACCTCATATTGACAGCACAAGACACAAAGACAAACCTCATATTGTGACAGCACAAGACACAAAGACAAACCTTGTACAGACAGCACAAAACACAAAGACAGACTTCGTACAGACAGCACAAGACACAAAGAGAAACCTTGTACAGACAGCACAAGACACAAAGACAAACCTTGTACACACAGCACAAGACACAAAGACAAACCTTGTACAGACAGCACAAGACACAAAGACAAATCTTGTACAGACAGCACAAAAAACAAAGACAGACTTCATACAGACAGCACAAGACACAAAGACAAACCTTGTACAGACAGCACAAGACACAAAGACAAACCTTGTACAGACAGCACAAGACACAAAGACAAACCTTGTACAGACATTTGTACTTCCATTTAAGGAACATTGCAAGAATTAGAAAATATATTGATAATGACATTGCTACGATGCTTGTTGTTTCATTTGTCTTTAGCAGGTTAGACTACTGCAATGCTCTTCTATATAGCTGTTCTAGCTTTTTAATTGATAGACTTCAAAAGATCCAGAATAGAGCTGCCAGACTAGTTACTCAGTGCAAAGGTAGACATCACATAACTCCAATTTTAAAACAACTACATTGGCTGCCTGTTAAATATAAAACAGAGTTCAAAATTTTATGCCATGCTTTTAAATGTTTTCATGGTGATTCTCCCAGTTATCTACAAGAGTTGATTAATATTTATCAGCCACCACGTAGCCTTAGATATTCAGAATTATTACTTTTTAAGGAGTCTATTTGTAAATCTGTTTTTTGTAAACAAGCCTTTTGTCATTCACCGCCCCATCTATGGAAAATATTAGCCTTTTCACAAAGTCCTCTACATCTTTTTTTACTTTTAAGAAAAGTTTGAAGACAGAACTTTTTAGTAGAGCCTTTGAATGCTAGTTTGTCAGTGTTTCCATGTGGAGACACAACATTTATGTTATTGTGATGTTTGCATGTGCATAATGGAATGATTTTTATTCTTATTTTATTCTTATTTCACTGTCATTGTAAAGCGCTGCAGAGCACTCCTTCACGTGGATGTTAGGCGCTATATAAGTAAATAGATTAGATTAGATTAGAATGGTAAAAGCGTACTGGATGATGAAATGATGATGAATTAGTGCATCCATATGTTCGTTGAGTTCATTATGAGTTTTGCTTGAGGAGCTGAGGTGTGTGTAATGAGATGAACTGGAAGAATACTCTTCACATGCTATTGTTCAGATTGGCACACACAACTCCTTTCATTTCATTATCCAAAAGCCTTTTACCATTACGGTGTAGCTAGGGCCAACTTTTATTGAGACAGAATTTCTCTCTATCATGCCATTAAACCAAGCACGTGATCAACCCACTGTGACCTTTTGGTGGTAGTGATAGGATTTCAATTTTACCCGGTCAGCAGCCTTGCAGCCTACTCTTTTCAATTTCCAACTGCCAAGAGTTCTTCAAAGTGCGCAACGTGTACACAGGACCTCCAGGTCTATCGTCCGTCTCCGATAGAACTAGGCTCTAGATCCCACCTACTGATATTGTAGGGATCAGGGGAGTGGCATACAGTGTTTTTCTTGGGGCTTTAGCGAAAAAAAACCCTATGTGATTTTTGTTCCCCAGACAGACTCGAACCTGCGTCACTTCGTTTTCAGGGCCAGAGCCAAGACCACTGAGCCACTGTGTCCCCCTGACACACATAACTGCATCAATGATTTTGTCCTTTGTGTTGAGATCTTTTAGATTTTTACTTCAGGAAGAATGCCCACTGTTAAAGAAAACATCACTCTCCTAACTGAAAAAAATTATGTTTAATTTTGACAACTGGCTCATCCATCAACACAAAGAATTGCTACAGTAATATTAAGAACCAAACAGAATTTCAAGTGGAAAAAATAAGAGAAGATGTGCTGTGGGAAATGTGAAGGCATATTGATCATGCTGATAAAGGAATGGAGATGACAGTGATGATAGATTTCTGAAAAGAGGAGGTATAAAAACGTTTAAATGTTATAGTTTGATGCCTGCTTCTACATAATTTAGGTCACCTCAGAGCACTCTGAGACATGTTAACCTGCTGCCACACAAAGAAAAACAGAAAACTCACACAAATATCTCACCCAGTCATATTAAAATGACACCGGGCCAACCAGTCTTGGGACTGTTCCCATAATGCCAAACGGCTGGCAGGCAGCTGCTAAAAAAAATATCATTACGACTTAGATATGTCCCGGTGTGGGAATCGAACCTGCCACCCACTGGTTACTAGGCCGACACTAAACCAAGTGAGCCAACCAAGCGGTGAGGAGGTATAAAGTGGTATGATGCACACAAAGAAGGACAGACAGAGAGAGATAGAGAGAGAGAGAGAGAGAGAGAGAGAGAGAGAGAGAGAGAGAGAGGGAGAGAGAGAGAAAGAGAGGAACAGAGAGAGAGAGAGAGAGAGAGAGAGAGATAGAGAAACAGAGAGAGTGAGAGAAAGAAGAGAAAGACGAAGACAGAGAGGGACCTGGACTAGGACAGTGACCACTGACCTAGGGGCAGCGATGACGGACACCGTCTTGCTGGGACTTGTCAGACTGATGGACAGACTTCCTCTATGCGGATGGGCCAGGGTCAAGGTTACTTGCACGCTCTCCAAGGAAAACAGACTGTAGCCTCGGACGTCTTCGCTCCCCACTTTCTGCCACACCATTAGCGACTTGCCGCCCCTTCCCTTTGGAATCTCACCACCGTTTTCCCCGTTTAATGGTCCAACACGAGCATATGAGGTCATCCAGGGAACCGACCGCCAAACCCTGGCCGCATTGACCAATCGCCAGGAGGATAACAACCCGAATCCGTGTTTGTGGCTATGGCTTAGCCCTGCGCCATTCTGTTGCCAATGGGCCATATCCACATCAACTTTCTGGGCCGTGAGGATGACGATGTACTGGATGTCTCGCCAGGTCAAACACGGCCTTGCCTGCAGCATCAGCGCAATCATACCCGCAGCCAATGGGGCGGCGGCACTCGTACCCGTATGTTTCTCCGTACATCCCTTCGGATTATCAACCGTCCAGTCCGTCGTCACGATGTCCCGTTTATTCTTCGTACCACTGCTGAACGTAACCCCTAGCATTGAAGCACATTCTTCCGCGTAATAAGGCATTGCCCCGCTTTCGTCCACTGCACCTATGGTGACTGTGTATATCGAGTTGGCGTAGCCGTCAAAGTTGCAGTTGTCTTTGTGAATTCCGCCATTACCGCTGGCAACCACGAAGACAGATCCGTAACCGTGGCGACCAAATTCGATGCCGTGCCTCATAGCCTTGGCGGCCATCAAATGGGGTCCGTCCACAGTCTTGCCGTCGTCGTCGGGTCCCCAGGAGCAGCTGTAGATGTCGTTGACCTCCATGCCTTTGTTGAAGGCTTCGGCCTCCAGGCTGTCCGTCATCACCCCGTCAAGAACTCTAATGCCTGCCATGGAAAAAAATGAAAAAGATCCAAACAAGTCCTTAGCATTTAGGAACTAAGATCTAAATGTATGAAATCGTGTAGATTGTATTGCAAAATTAAAAGGAAATATCCACACTGACAACAATGAGACAGAGCGAAAACAAGACAGGATATCAATCTAAATTCCGCTGAGCGCTCTTAACATGTTAACATGCTGCAAAACACAGAGAGATAAATGGAGGACTCAACAAGTATATCTCTCCCAGTCACATTATACTGACACAGGGCCAACCAGTCTGAGTACTGCTCCTATAATATTAAATGCCAGGAGAGCAGCTGCTAAAAACTTTATTTCTACATCTTAGGTATGTCGCAGCCTGGGATGGAACCTATGACCAATCCATTCCAAGGTGGATGCTCAACCACTTGCACCAACCAAGCCGATTTATCTGCTGTGCAGGAACATGAAATACGAATAATATTATACAGTGTGAATACAGCCTTAGTATAACATGCAGCCTGTAAAGACACTTATACACACTACTATCTACATCTACTATCAGACTTTACTGGCTTTATTACCATTCCACGACATACACTCATCATAAAAATTGCTTTTATTTTTGCAGCCGCCCACCTGGCGCTAGGCATTATGGGAACAATGATCAGACTGGTTGGCCTGGTGTCAGTATTATGTCTGGGTAAGATAATTGTGTGAATCCTCCCTTCATCTCGGTGTGGCAGCACAGACATTAAGATGTGTTAAGTGCTCTGTCAGTTTATATGACCTATTAAGTGTTGAAACTGTAACATCAAACTATGTGACAGAAGGAACTCTCCTTATTGCCAGAATGATCTCCACAAAAAAAATAATAACAATAACAACTACAGGAAGTGGATGTTGATGAAGACAGGAAGCAAACAGATGCGGGTTACTGTCATGACGTACCCGCCACAGAAGCCCCGTAAGCCACGCCCACTCCACATTGATTGTTGTCGGCTACTGCAGCAATCTCCCCAGCACAGCGCGTCCCGTGGTGATTGGCTCTCTTGGAGGAGCGCGGCGTCGGATCCGGATCGTCGTCGTTGAAATCCCAGCTGCCTCTCATATTATAGTTGGCCTATCAACAACAACAACAACAACAACAAAAATACAGAAAAAAAAGAAAAGATGACATCAAGTCAGAGATATTAAAAAAAAGAAATTAAAACTAGCTTGAAAAAGAACACACCAAAAAAATGTAAGCACTTTAAAGATTCAGAAACGTAAAGCTTGTATTTATTTTCAATATAAGATATCAACCAGTTTTCTCAAAGGAACCAATATAGAAGGGGGAAACATTTTTTAGAAACGAAGGAACAAATCAATCTTAAAACCCAAGTAAGTCCTGGTATTCTGGTTTATAACCAAAAAAATCTATAGAAAGCTTTTTCAACTTCATTTTTTTAAGTAGTATCTAAAACTTTTTTATCGTGAATAGACTACTTAATTTCTGTGCTGACAGTCAATGAAAACATGATGCCATAATTTTATCAATTCACTAATCACTATCCAATATGATCGTGATGACGACACAGGGTAATCTCAAGTATGTCTTTGTGGTCTTATGGTAGATTCTTGGGCCTGTGATTGTCAGGTCACAGGTTTAATGCCCTTCGGAGTGACAACTCTTTACACACATTTTTCTCACTCCAATCAGTTGTAAATGAGTACCTGGCTTTTAAGAGCATTGTCTCTGTTGGATAAACATGTACTAGCACCTAGCAGGCTGCTTGTCTCATCCAACTTGTTTAATGCTGCTGTTACTGTTAGCTGGGGATCCCTTGAAAAGTGCTTGGAGTACAAGCTCACCCTTCACCTTTTTTTTCTTTTTACAGAGCATTAATAAGCTACTTTATCATATTATATAGACTACCAAATTTCTCTGTTGGCAGTCAATGAAAACATGATGCCATAATTTCATCAATCATTTATCACTATGACATACAATAATGTGATAGCAACGAAGACATGGGATAAAGTTATTACTAAGCCTTCTGGGATGGAATAATGGAGTGTTCCGTGTTTATTTTAAAACATGACTAATTAATGAAATTAATTAGGTAAATCAGTCATCAACATGACAGTTCATTACAAGACAACAACGAGGACAGATGGCTTGGCTGGAAAGGTTCCCCCTCAATACAGGTCAGAAATCTGCAGTGCAGGGACAATCCCTCAACACTTCATCATCATTTCATTATCCACTACCCTTTTACCATTATAGTGTAGGGCCGACTCTTATTAAGACGGAATTTCTCTGGATCATGTCATTAAGCCAAGCAGGTGATCAGACCACTGTGACCTTCTGATGCTTGTGGTTGGATTTCAATTTTGCCCGGACAGCGGCCTTGCGGCCTACTCTTTTCAATTTCCAACTGCCAAGCGTTCTTTAATGTGCCCAACATGCACACGGGAACTCCAAGTTTATCATCCGCCTCCTATAGGACTAGGCTCTAGATCCCACCTACCGATGTTGCAGAAGTTATACACCTTTTTGTGGGTTTAAAGAGCAGAATATCATCATACAAATGAATTGGGGGGGGGGGGGGGAGAGGGGGATTTACCAACCTGTT
>JAUEKY010119912.1:0-16633 GCA_031833965.1 Scyllaea pelagica
CTTTTTCCCACCTGGCGCTGACATGGCCTAAATTGTGCCGATAGCGTCGTAAAACCCTCAAGAAACAAACAAACAAATCTCTCTTTCTTTCTCTCTCTCTCTCTCTCTTGTGTGCATGGCTGGCCTTTTTGTGGAATTGTTTCATATCATTTCCTGATGAAATGCTGGCTTGGATCATTTCTATTAGTTTTTCATTTCACTTTCCATTTGGCATGTTTTTGCTTCCATAGTTAAAAAAACCATGTGTGTCTGAATAATCTGTAGCAGAAAAGGAGCAATCTGGATTTGTATATTAAGCGGTTTTCAAAAGATAATTTTTTATGCAGTAGATTTTGAGGAGAGGACAGTTTGTATTCTTCTTCCAATTCTGTCTCGGTTGATTTTATTTTTTCAATGTTAATGCTTTTTTTTACAGATTCAGTACACATTCCAGCATGTTTTTGATGAATGTACCTCACAGAAGGCTGTCTTTGACAAGTCAGCACTTCCCCTCGTAGAGGATCTTTTGGCAGGGAAGAATGGTAAGATTATTTAATTGTATTGTGAAGACTATCTGTATTGATGTGATTGGTTAGTGATTTGCTGGACATGCTGAATGTAGAAATCATTTTTTCTTTTTCTTTTTTGTTTTTTTTTCTCTCCCCTCATTGAATTATCAAAACTGTTAGGAAAGTGTTTTGGTAACATTTTTCGGTTTTGAAATACATAGTTTCTTGATATAGAGTGAATTGGCAGCGAAACAAATTCTTTTATTGTTTTTGGCCTCATGTTTTTTTCAGCTTTAGCTGTTTTTGGTTTAAATGTGTTTCGCTGTATTTCAATTTAATGTTAACTAATTGAACCTATTTTATTAATGAAAGCTTAAGAATGTTTGAAAAATCAATTGTCATGCACCTTATTAGAAATTTCTTCTTTTTTTTTTCAGGTTTGCTGTTCACCTATGGCATTACAGGGTCAGGTAAGACCTACACCATGACGGGCATCCCCCATGATCAAGGCATTCTGCCTCGTTGTCTGGATGTACTCTTCAACAGCATTGGAGAAAAGCAGGCTAAGAAATATGTAAGATTTTATTTTTTTATTATCATTATTATAATTGCTAGAGATCAAAGGCAAAAATTTGTTCATCACAGCTAACCTTACATCGCAATCAAAATAGGTTCAAAGATAAAGAAAGAAATAAAGATGATTATGGCAATCTCCTCAAACCTGTCTTTGTCATTGTGATCTTTTTGTTTTAGAGACACCAGACATGTTAATCAAGACAGCAGTAGTGCAATTCTAGGTTTTTGAAAAGTTCCCAGTTCAAAGCTTGATTTGGACCAAGCGTTTTTGACTTATATGTTGATATTTAAAGTATGAAAATGTTTTAGAAGTTAATGCACATGATGTATATTATACAGCTGTACTGGGAACATATATATAACAGGCCAGGGAACCCAAAATCGAATTGTGCTATGCTCCTCCTTAATGATGATATATATGACATCAAGTTTTAAATCCTTTGCAGGTATTCACCCCTGATCGTATGAATGGCTTTGAAATTCAAAGTGAGGCAGATGCAATGATGGAGAGACAGAAGAAAGATCTTCTTCCTGGTTTGACGTCTGGAAGCAAAACTTCATTGAAAAGGTTTTTTCCCCCTCCTATATTATATGTCTTTAACTTACACCCATTGTAATTTAGAGTTAAGATGCATATAACACTTAAGCTTCCCAAACTTTTTGGGAGTATTATGTTCATAGTTCAAGGGAGTGAGATTGAATTTAAGGTATTCCACAGTTCAGTATGAAGTGAAATTGAAGCCTCAGGGAACAATGAATACAGGTGCATTTTCTATTGTTGGAATTGAGACCTCACTAGACAAGTGAGTCACTAGCATTAATGTGCCTGGTGGCAGTGATAATTGAGTTGTGGCTTCTTGGGGAATTAGTTGATGGAGAGATGGGACAAGTGCTCAAATTACTGCTTTAACTTATAAAGAGGACTATTCCTCACCATGTATATAGACTATGTAAACCTTAGAGACAAATTAAAAAACCCCAAAGCTATAAGGTATATTCATTTTTATCAGTTGCGTCTTAAGATGGAGACTGTATGTATATAAATATATATATTTATTTATTCTTTCTTTCTCTCTCCAAACCCCAGAACTGAGAGTGGTGAGACAGAGCGAGTGATTGATCCTACAACTTTGGAATGTTTAGATGATAACAACTACGCAGTTTTTGTGTCTTACATCGAGATTTACAACAATTATGTCTACGACCTGCTAGAAGATCTGCCCTACAACGCTATCACCGGATACAAGTGGGTTCCTCTTACTTTATATATATAGTTCTCTCAATAACCTGTCTTTTCTTCTACTGCATAACTTTTTTGATGGATCCTTTTTATTATCACCATTAGAATATTGATTTTTGTATATCAATGATACTTTGATACTCGGGTCATTTTCTTGCTGTATTTGATACTTTAGCTTAAGAGTGTTAATGTGTTAATGTGTGTTTGAAAAGATTATTAACGCCACCGGTTCAAGCCTCAAATCTTGAAGCTGTGCTTGTTAATGCCACACTGAACATTATTTTTATGTTCAAGCTTATTAGAGTTAAGAAACTTAGTTCTTTATATTCTAAAAGCGAGGTAAGTATATCTGTTTTCACTCTATTTTTAATGATTTTTTTTTTATTTATCAAGACTATAGAATTATTTGTCGGCTCTGTTGGTGAGAGTAGAGGGTGAGATTTTCGAATGGGCCCTCTCTTTATGATTGTGTGGCAACACATTTTCTTTTCCAGAGCGCTCTACCTGTGATATCGTTTTTACTTTAAGTATTAAAGTGTATTTAACACTATAATTAAAATGTTTTTAGACTGCACATTATTGTTTGTAATGATTGCACAATTTGAAGTATTTTAGTTTTGACTCCCTTGATTTTTAATCTATTTATGCCAGGCCGCCACAAACCAAAATTCTTCGGTCAGACTCATCTGATAACATGTATGTCCACAACTGCACAGAAGTAGAAGTCAAGCAGCCACAGGATGCTATTGATGTATTTTATAAAGGTATTGAGGTCACTTATATTTTTTTAATTGTAATCTGACTGCCATGGACAAAGTTTTTGATGTTTCATTATTTACCAGTGTCATGTAAGTTTTGTGCTAGAAATAAAAGGGTAGATAATGATGGGTTGAAGCAAATCTTTCAGATGTTTTGATAGTTCTAGCCTCTTTTGGTTGTCACTTAAAATCTAATAGAGATAAGGATTTGGTTTCTATTGTCATTTTCATCCCATTCTATTTAAGAAAAAAAAAGGTGTTAAGTCTGAAATGATTTAGAGATAGAACTTGACGTAAGCGGATAGGTCTTGTTAACATCACAGCACTCATTGTTTTTTTTTTTTCAGTAACTTCCCGTGGTATTGAATGATAAACATAATTTGTTCTTTCATTTAAGGACAACGTCGGCGCAAGGTGGCGCACACAACTCTGAATGCTGAGTCTAGTCGTAGTCACAGTGTCTTCAATATTCGCCTGGTTCAAGCCCCTTTGGATGAGAGAGGGGAAGAAGTGATTCAGGTGGGTGTTTGCACTTATAGATGATTCTACCCAATTTCTATCCTAAAATGGACATAATCTTTATATGTTTCTCAGTCTCTTAGCTAGCTTCTGGATGCCATTCACAGACTTCATTTAAAAAGTCCTTAGCTTTCAAAACAAAGATGTCTGTATTTCACTTTTTAAAAAAAGTTGCAATTCTTTTTTTTATACAATATATTGATTAAGTTTTGGAACATTTTTCACTGCTGTCGTCCCTTTCTTAGTGTTTTTTCTCAATGCAGATGCCTGATGATTGATATCATGGGAACCAATTTTGTCAGTAACCATATTGTGTAATTTTCAACAAATTAGGGATTAAGCAATTTAAATGTTTTAGATCAAAATAGACCAGGATTTGAAATGTCATTTATAAATGATTTGCATAGTAAATAAATTTTTATCAGGAGGACAATCTAAGATATTACCAGGAGGACGAACGTCTTTATGTAAGCATTTTGTATTTTTATTTTTTGGTTTTCTTTCAGTTCCAAGAGTTTGACCTTTATCTGTTCATGGTTTTATGTTTGACTACTTATTTTGTTGAGCAGTAGGAAATTTAAAAAAAAGTTGAAAAGAGAACTATCAAGAGGAAAACCTATGAAATATTCAATTTAGTTGATGAATGGTCTTGACCATGACAGATTTTAGGGCTTCAAATATAGATTAAAGGTTTGACTAAAATCCTTAGAAATGAATTAAAAAAAAACCCACAGATTTTGTCTCCTTTTAACATATTCAAGTTTAGGCTGCATTCAAACTGGGTATTTTTCACCTTGCATGGCCATGCAAAGCAGATGTTTTAAATGGTGGCCTATAGGATAAGTTGACAAAAGTTTGAAAAGGTCCACCTAGATTGCTTCATACTTGGTGACCACCAACTAAAGACATATCTGTGACAGTTCACCATGGGACTCTAGATTGGATGACCAAACATCTAGTTTACATGGCCTGCAGGGTAAAATAGGTCTAGTCTGAATGTGGCCGTAGGAATTGTCTTGTCACATGTCCGAATGTGGAAATTCTGCCGTAAATGCACAAGTTCTTTTTTTTTTTATCTCTTGTTTCCCAGTTATTTCTTGTTGATTTGTTGTGCACATATAAAACTCAAGCTAATGTGGCTGCCTTAACTCTATTTTGAAATCTCATTCGATTTTTTTCAGTATGCATTAAATATGTACTCAAAAGTTCATGTCATAACAAAAAAAAAAAAAAAAAAAATGAAAGAAAGCAATTTATGAAATTTTCTTTTAAAGAAAACTGCTTGAAACTGCAAAAAGAAAACAGCCTCGCATGTGACAATGTTACATTTGCCCCATTTGTATACTGTTACTGTTCAAATTGGAGACTTTGTTTTGATTCATCCTACACCTTTAGACTTAGATTTGACTTGTTTTTTTTTTCTTGTATATTTTATTGGCTCCATAAAAAAACAGTTGTATAATGATGTAAGGGGAATATGCTGAAAACTTTGTAAAGTCACTTATAAATACTCAAAATTGATTGCAAATAGGACAAATTGATTGCAAGGGACAACCATTAGAGTTTCATCCAGTAAAATACTATTTTTTCCTCTATTGAGTCATGTTTTAACAAGTCAAACTACACATTATTTTGTCACTATTTTTCTTCTATGCATCTTCTTTGTTCCGAGCTGTGATTGTCATTATTACTATACAACAACTGTATTTCTTCAGGACTCCAACAGAATCTGTGTGTCTCACCTTGCCCTGGTGGATTTGGCTGGCAGTGAGAGAACTAATCGCACTAAGAGTTCCGGGGATCGGTTGAAGGAGGCAGGCAACATCAACCAATCTTTGATGGTATTGAGGACATGTCTAGAAATTCTTAGAGACAATCAGAAATCTCAGGCAGGAAAGGTAAGCTAATTGCTCTGGATTATATGTGGTATGATTTTTTCTGGAAGGAAAAAAGCATGCTTTAAAGTGTTCTACAAGGGCTTTTGAGCCAACAGCAGTACATAATATAAGTCCGACAAGACATCAGTCAGTCTGTTTGGACAGGGTCTGAGTCCAATTAACTACCACTAGACTCTAGACCATAAAGTTGCACAATAGTTTTTTCTCTCTTACCAACATTTCAAGTGCGAAAGGCTTTGTTGGTGCAAGTGATTGAGTGACTGGCAGGTGGCAGGTTGTACCCACGCCGCGACATACCTATGTCCTAAAAATTGTTTTTTTAGCAGCTGTCCGCGTTTAGCTTTATGGGAATGTGGTCAGACTGGCTGGCCTGGTGTCAGTTTAATGTGACTGGGTGAGATATTTTTGCGAGTCCTCTATTAATCTTTGTGTGGCAGCACGTTAACATGTTCAGAGCGCTGCGCCAGCAATGTGACCTAATCACTGTTGGAGCAGGCGTTAAACCATGATTTTTTTTTTTTAATCTCAAGTGTGGACTGTGTGATTTTGGAAATAGTTTGAGAATGTCAATGGAATTCAGCCCCTGTTAATTCTATAAAACCTGAAACCTTTGTAATTCATTTCCCAGCACTTGATCACATAACAGGGCAATATGCTCTCTTTCCAAATTCTACCAGGTGCCAAGGAAAATAGTTATGATGGTCATCATTTTTTGTTTGTTAGGACTGGTTCATCATGCTTATAAAGTGCCATTTGTCTTTAGTTAGTGTTTCTTAAGATGATTTTCATGGAAATTTCAAATGATACATTTGCTGCATCCCAGAGTAATGAATGATAATGGTAATCTGTTTTGTTTTGTCTTGTGAATTTTGATCATAGTCTACTGTATGGCACATTTTCTGTTTTCTTTTCCTCATTGTCATTCAAAGTATGTGCCACTGTCAACTTTTTATTTTTATGCCCCTTTTGTCCTCAGCTTGTTCCATACAGAGACTCTCGGCTAACCCATTTGTTCAAGACTTTCTTTGACGGTGACGGGAAAGTCAGAATGATTGTCTGTGTCAATCCTAAAGTGACAGAATACGAGGAAACGATAGTGAGTTTTTGTGGAATTTTGCTGGGGTTGTTTTCTTTGTATTCAGTTTTTCATTTTTCACTTGCTCACAAATATGAATGATTATCTTTTGACTTTATTTTTGGCATTAAGACAAATAACTAAACCTAAAAAAGTGTAGAATTATTGTACATATGTCTTAGTTTCTATCCTTTAGGCTGGGTGTTCACTGCCTTGTTTTATTCCTGCCTATCATAAAAAAGACAAAACTTTCGTCCATGAGATAATTCCACCCATCCACAAGGCCCATCCTTTATCTTTTCTGATGGAACACTCGTATCTTGGGAAGGGGAAAGTTCCAGCCTAGATGAAATAATGTCTGGTTGCTGACCCCTTCGCCCCTTTCAACTTAGCCAACCACTGAAAACGAAAGGCAAGGTTGGTCAACGCGCCGCAGGTTGCTGCCCTCGTTTGCTTTGGCTGCTGGATTCCTTTTGTACAACCGTCTAAAGATGAAACATGTTTTTGAATTACAATAAGAGTGTTACGACGGGCAAAAGGGCCTTCGTTTTGCGCACGACCCGTACATTCTTCATTTTTAACGGCTGTACAGCCAGAATTAAAGCCTAGTGGATGCAAGGCCTTACTGAAATTAGTTTAGTTTTCATCAGCATTTACTTTCTACAACTTTCCCCAAACTGATTTTGTGTCTATTTGATTAATTCAATACCTGTAATTTTCATAGATGAACTTCTAATTTGTCTTTTTGTTTCTTTATGATAGGAATCATTTTAGAAAAATTGAATAACTTGGGGCTAGACTTTTGTTAAGATATTTGATCCTCAGATTTTGGTTATCCTAAAAAAAATCAATGACCCTATTTCCAGAATCTCTGCACACCTGAAAGATAATCATCCATCTCATATCATAGTGGTTTTTTTCTTTGAAATACTACCTCCCAATGAGACAGAAGAAATTCTCAAATGTAGCTAGAGTTAATGAATAATTTTGGCCCATTTGACATCCTTAGATTCCTTGACCATTATGTCTGGGTTTGCTTACAGGTGTGTATACAGTTTTGCACTGGCAGAATGCTGGGATGTTTGACAGTAATGCATTTAAACTATCATTTCATTTGCAGAAAGAGGTAGGGGAGAACTTTATAATAGCTTGTTATTAGCAAGTTAAGAAAGAACATACCATTTGTCTTCCAGCATGTGATGAAATTTGCTGAAATGACCCAGGAAGTCCTCATTGCAAAGACTGCACAGTCCAATAAGTTTGATGTTGGTTTGACGCCAGGGAGACGGAGGATGCAGTGGGAACAGCAGCCTTATGAAAATCGTAAGTGTTTTGGACTTGTAATTTTCTCATACTCTTTTTTTTTCACACCATTCAATATTGGGGCCTGCATGAGATGCATTAGATAAGAGCTATTTAAGTTTTAATTTCATAAATAAGTGTTTAATGATGTAGAAACATTTTTTTCACAGGAAAGGGCAATGGGAATTTGAAGGGTAAAAATGTAAAGAGATTTTTCATGTAATGGTGACACGGACCTCCACCTGCTTGTGATATGAAATACTCAGAATCTGTGGGGCTGGAACTCTGGATGTGTGCTGACAACTACAGACCACCCCAACATGAATTGTAGCCTCTACAGCTAAAGTTATTTGAAATCATATAATTCACTGTTATATCCAACAACATTTTGAAGAAGAAAGGAAAAATCAAGCCGCATTATTCCTTTCACCTTTCACTTTATTTTCAATAGAGTATTCATTCAATAGAGGGTGTGCTGTTGCAATTCTGTTAATCTATTCAGTTTCGTTAAAGGATATGTAAGACTGACTCCATTGAAGACAATGTTTAAAAGTATGGGATAGCAGCATGAGATAAGAACTTCAAATTAATTTCTTAAAAAGCTTTAGGAGTTGAGAGGAGTCACTTTATAGAGACAGTTTATGATGAGGTCGTCTGAAGTCATTAGCACACATCACCACCCTAGCAGTGTTGGATCTTAGATTTTGGAACTCTGCTGCCTCTCTTTGTGATCTGAAGGCCAGATATTTGAGCAAGTTATCTCCTCTTGATCTGATGATTAAACTTTATACTAGTTTCTTAGCCTTTCTATTTTGTTTTTGTCTATCTAATACCTTTTGATAACAAAAACTTGAGGATTTTATTTTCTTATTCATGCCACAGCAGTAACAACTGTTGTTTCACTTTGATGTTGGAGAATAAAAATAATTTCTAGTGGGGTTTTTCTTTTTTCTTTTCTTCTCCTATATTTCCTTTATTCGTTGTTTTATGTATCATTCTTCATTTCCAGGGGATGCCCCTGCAGTACCAAGCATTCCAGTTGGTGATTTCAACCTAGGACCACCCTTCCCACTGTTGGCAGTAAGTGGAGAAAAAAATTAGCTTTGAGAAGATTTCAATGTCAGGCCTTTTTTACAGGGTGAAAAAAAATCTAATGTAGAGAAGTCTCACACAATTGCTTGAAATGATAAAGATGAGATATATCTTGACGATTATGAAAAAAATGGGAATGTTTTTGAAGACATTTTTATTCATAATGATGATTGGGAATACAGTTTTTAATAATGTAAGCTTTTAGAGATATTTGTACAGATAAAGATATTGTAACTGTAGTTTCTTTTAAGGTAATTTAAATTAAATTCAACGGGTGGGGAATATACCTTTTTCCAAGGTAAGCTAATAGAGAAGTTTGATATTTTTGGATCTTGAATTGTGTTTTTGTTGTAGTTATCCTTGCATCATTGTCAATTCAGCTTGATAGTCTCTTCTGTCTTTTGAACAAAGTTGTATTTTATTTTTAGTTTGAACATCTGAATAATGTAGGATCAAAGAGTCTTCAGTGTGACTTTGGCTTGGATTAAAATTCCTAGCATTGAGGATCTATCAGTAGCTTATTGAGAAAGGCTTTTTACGCGTTTTCATGTGAACGAAGTAATTTAATTTGGAACCTTGCATGAATTGTTAATACTGTTTTGAGGATTTGTTCTTGAGGCAATAGAGATTTTTCTTTGAATTAATTTGGGATGATTTTTTTTCTCCAGCTAACCCACCCAACTGATGATGTAACACTCCAAAACATCATTCTGTGTCTGAATGAGAAAGTGAAGAGGAGGAGGGAGTTGTCAAAGGATTATGAAAATGCCTGTAAATATATTTTCTCTCTTTTACTGTTATTTTTTTTCTCTTTAACATTTTGGAATTATATCCATCAGCAAGTGTTGATTTTTGTTAAGTAAACTTCTGAATGTGACTCAGAATTTGTGGCCATTTACTTATTCAGGACAGTACTTATTTTTTTAACACAAGAGATTAGAAGCCGAGAAAGAGTGTGTGGCCAACCTGTGAGCAATAGATTTAATGCTTTTTTCTTTGTGTTGCCATTCAGACTTAATACTGTCAGTTGATCACCTGCTTACCATCTACAATTAGAATGAGCTTCACTTTTTTGCCCTGGTTCTTTGGTTACATGAGGATTGTTGGTCTCTTGACTCTGGTTTTTGCTAGACAGAGAGGTTGGACCAAAAAGTCCAAAGTAACAATGGTTTTGGATTTAAAGAATGCATGTTTTCTTGCTGACAATGTAATTTTTGTGCCCCTTACCACGGTACCTGCCTTCCCCGTCTGTATTCTAAGTTTCTTTATTCTGTATTTTATTTTTTGATGAATGGTGATTTGGTCCATTAGAATATAGGACAGCAGATTGTTTTGTAGATGAATCAAATGTAATTTTTGCCTTGTAATAGGTTCATCTTTCCGTACCAATCTGGTTGAATATGAGCGGGATTACACCCAGCTTAAATCTCGTTGTATGGATTTGGAAGAAGGGAAGCTGCAAAAGGAAAAGGACATCTCCAGGCTGGAGAGCAAATATCGTAGTATGGAGAGGAAGATGGAGGAGATGAACCGACAGCTGCGAGATTTGGAGAAAGAAAACCAGATACTCAGCTTGCAGGTATTGTACAGAATATGTCTCACAATTCTTTCCTTTTATTTATCTTCAATATATATTTGTCTTCGGTGGAGGAGATCTGCCTCAGTATGAATGTTGCACTGTGCAAAAGCTTGGGGCAATGGATATGTACTTGTGGCCACAAGCCACTAGCAGCCCAAAATTTATATTCTATTTCACATTGATATAGAGGTGTAGGATTTAAATTATGATCCAACCTATTTGAATTGTCAGTTAATGAAATGACTGATATATAACTCATAATTTGTTTTATATAATGCTTTCAAAAATTTTTTCATTATTCTTTTTTTTTGTTTTTGTGTGTACAATTTTGAAAGTGTCAGGCTTTCCTTAAAAACGTTTTTTCACTTTCTCACATATAATTTGAACATTATTCAGGTACAAGATAAAACCTGGAAAATTCAAGTGGAAAAAACATCCAAAGAAAGAATGCGGAATGACTTCAAGGCTCGTCTACAGATGAACAATGTAGCTTGGGAAAAGAATATGGTATGTGTCTGTAGTTAGCTCAGCAATGCTTACAGGGTAGGGATTTTTTCTTACTAAGAGAATAAGGAAAGCTACAAAGTGATAAATTCCGTTACAGATTGTATGCATGAGAAATTGAAATTTTATGGATCTAGGGAAAGATTGGAGTTCAGGGCAGGTCATTATATGCTTACCAAATAGGCAATAGTTCATTGAAATCTTTTCTTTCATATCTGTTGTCATATTCACACCTGCCAAGTGCTCCGCTTTTATAGCCAATATTTGAAGGCTTTAAAGTGGTGCTCCTATTTTCCCCTGCTTTTTTTCCCCTCTCATTCCTTTGTTTCAATAAGGAATGCTCCGATTTTTTTCAAGGAATGCTCTGATATTTTGGCTCCAATTCAACAAAAATTTAACACACTATTTTCTTGCGTTATTTATTTCTTTCCAGTCCATTTTTCATATATGGAGAAATAAAAAGTATTTTTTATTTGGATGCCTTCAGATTTGATCTAATATTTTAGAGGTTTAAACATGAAGGAGGCAATTACTAGTGTGCAATGCCTGTAGAGCTGTTATGAAAATCATTTAATGGGATGGTTTACACATTTTCTGCCTCTTACATTTCAATTTTCTGCCTCTTACATTTCAAATACTGATCTCTTTTCTATGAAGGAAAAAGCCAAGAAGAACTTCGAATTAGAGGCAGAGAACCAACTGACAGAGCGAGACAGAAAACTGGACATGTTGCGAGAGCTAGTCAACGATGGAGACACACCCAATGTCCGCAAAAGACCTGCTCCCCTTCCTACCCCTAAGCCACGCACATATACAACCCCTGCAGTTATACAGTCAGCAAGGTGAGGGTAGTTAGATCTCTATAGGTTTATATAGAGGATGTAGGTTTTGGCTGCAAACCTCAGATACGTCATTCCAAAGACATAAAATGGTAAATTAGTAGTTACCAAGAATACTATCTTTTTTGGTAAGCAGCATTTTTGGAGTATTGATAAGACTGTTTGATCTTGTGTCAGCATGTTATGGTTAAATGAGAGATTTAAATGAGTCGTCCGTTTATGTTTGTAAGTTTGCTTGGAAATTTACTTAAGAGCTTTATTATTGACATGAAAGCTAGTAGATGTTTGCAGGGTTCGTACGCCTCCTGGAAAATTGGAAAAGTCTTGGAATCTGGTTTTGAAAAAATAAGACTTGGAACAGTCTTGGTATTTTCAAATTTCATGAAATCTCTTTGAAAATTCTTAGGAAAAATCTTTTCATGCTTTTATTTGCCAATATGAAAAGACTTTTATAGCTGAACAGCATTCTTTGCTAAGTTTCCTCTTCTGCCTTCTCTCTCAAGGAGTGCAAAGAAGCCTGTGTGGGAAACTTCAATCTGAAGTCTTTTACCAGTGTTCAAGAGATAATGATTCATGGTGATCCTTAAAATTGCTGAACTGTTTTGGATAATTGGAATTTTTCTTGGGAAAGTCTTGGAAATGTCATGGAATTTGTTCCTCTAACTTGAATGGGAACCTTGTGTTTGTAAAGGGTCTTTAAGTATAATTGGCTAATGCTAATAGCGTTTTATGATCAGTTTGCTGTCCTGCCCCTCACTTTAACTGCTGATTTTCTTAAACCAGTATTTTCATATGTGGTCTTCATTTGCCCCTCTAGCTAGGAATCTTTTTCTAATCGACATTTTCTCTTTGCCAGTGAAAATGCTGGCTCATGCTAGGAGGCTGAAAAAAAAAATTTGAATATTCAAAATGAAGGAATATTTTTGATCTGTCTGTTGCCTCTTTCTTTGTCTTCGATTTTAAGGAGCATAATTTTCTTTTTTCTCTCTAATAATGCTTCTGATTTATTTTCAGCCAAAAATATTTCAAAGCTACATGCATTTCATATTAACATCCCTTTGTTTATTCTGATGTCTTTGCAGGTCAGAGTCTGATATGTCGTCTGTTTGTGCCAGCACCGTTTCATCTTCAGCACGTGTGGCAGCAACCAGCAGAACAGCAAGCCGCACTCAGACAAGAGCCACTTCTCGCATTGCGGCTGCTAAATCCATTCCCAATATCAGCCAGATAGGTGCTGCCACGCCCACCTCCAGCAGAACCGTAAGTGGACTTTGAAATATATTTGATTTTGTAGATTGGTTCCTTTCTTTATCAACGATCATGGATTTTTAGATGTCTTACACATTTGAAATTAGCTTTGATTATAGATTTTTTAAGATACAATCATGTAGACTTGAAATGTTCATCTTACTGACCCATCTATTATTTATCTTAATTTCTTTATTTTTTTTCTCTCACAGAGGCAACAAGCACCTGTTGTTAATCCTCGTTACCATCGTAGATCAAAGTCATCTGGCAGCACAGAGGTCTGGCTGGACCACAAGCCATCTGCATCTGTCACCACAAGTAAGTATAATACAA
The DNA here is from genome assembly GCA_031833965.1 of Scyllaea pelagica. Taxonomy (NCBI): domain Eukaryota; kingdom Metazoa; phylum Mollusca; class Gastropoda; order Nudibranchia; family Scyllaeidae; genus Scyllaea; species Scyllaea pelagica. The sequence goes on from JAUEKY010119912.1 coordinate 13,452, forward strand.
ATACTTCCTTTTTCCGGAATTTATCCCTCTGTATTTCAGTTCAAATTGTCAATTGTTTGGACATGTTGATGACATATGTCATAAGGCTAAGTGGAGGAATATTCATTTATAGAAATTAGATATTCCTTAGGTCAGCATTGATTCTAAAAGCTTTGAAAATAATGTTTTCATAATGTCTCAGAAAATAGAAAACAGATCTTTTTGAAATCTTTATTTATTTATTTTTTTCACAGATACCCTAATGCAACCTAAAATGGAAAAGAAGAAGTCAGTCACCAAATTGAATGTCAAGGACACAAAGGCAGCGTCCAAATATGTTTTGACCCACCAGGAGCAGGATTCAAGTGATGAACTGGTCACCAAATTGGTCAAGGTAGGAAGGGCATTCCAGCATTTTGATAAACAGTCAAGAACAAAACAATTTCTATTCAACTCCCTTTTTTTTTACAGATGTTTAAGTCAATTTCATGATTTTAGTTCTGGTGGTGTGCCTGTCAGGAGTTTTTGTTATTGCATTCTCTCATTCAATGAATCTCTTCAGATTAAAGTAAATGCTAAGATGGGGAACAAAATTCAAAGGACTACAAAATATTTAGCTGTGTTCGACATTCATTTTTGCTAGCTTGCTTTTTCTTTCTTTCTCTCCCTTTTTCTTTAGCAGTTACACTATTAATGTTCTCAAGTATAACCTTCCCCAATATTTTATTAAAGATTGTATCCAGGATTTGAATTACCATGTGGAAATTAATTTGATTGTGATGAACATCCTTGGTTTTCAACTTTTTTTTTTCTTTTTCTGTTACTGTTTTGGCTGTTTTTGTTTGATAGAGATAATAAATCAATCAAAGCTAGATTTTCATTTAACATATGTACTTTTGATTACTCCAGGGGGATGTCATACCCACGGCCAGTGGTGGATCCGCTGTTATCTTCAATGACGTAGAGACCCTCAAACAAGTCTCTCCTGGTTCTCGCAAGCGACGCAGTCCAACGCAGCCTATTTATGACCCTGACTGCCAGTGGACGGATACAGAGGAGAGGTGCTCCGTGGCCTTAGAAGGTCACAGGAAGTGAGTAGCACATATATGGTTGTTCTCATCCAAACCCTTTACTGCTTTTGAATGATATACTATACCTGGGTTTTCACTTTGGACAAAGTCTAAGGGCATCTTAGCCCACCAATCTAACACTGTAACCAAAGAAAGAACCAGCAGAATAGTTCTGGATTTAGGTCATAGTGTTGCCTTAAGCCTATGTATCCTGACCCCCAAACTCTTTTTTCCAAGCACACACATCGCATTATGTTCAGTGGCTGTTATCTTCTTTTGGTTTAACAGCCATTATTTCTTGATTTTTTTTTTTTTCAAATAGGTGGACCAGACCATGTGAGCTTACACTTAAGATTGATATATTTAGAATTGTTATTTCACTCTGAGTGAGGTGCACTTAAGCCACAGCTTGGTCAGGCTTGGGAATTTTCTTTGGTAAAGCGCATCTCCTAGGAAATCTTAATTCTGTTTCCTGATTCCTGATTTCCTCTCTTGTTGATATATTCAGCTTAAATTGTTGAATGTAGACTGTAATGAGTTGTAATGAAAGGCTATCATGGATGTAACAATGTGTGTAACCATTGGTTTTGCTGCCCCTCGACCTTGCTAGGGCCCTGGCAGCCCCTGAAATTCTGGCCATTTTCCTCTCAAATGTCCATAACCAATTACTGTGCCTAACTTATGCAGCACGGCATTTGCTGTAGTGAGTGGCCCATCAGCCCACAAAACCAATCATGGGCTAATAGCATAAACACATTCTTGGACTATGTTCTGGCCTTTGTGATAGTCTTTGGTATGAAGCAAAATAAGAGGTCATTGCCCCAAAAATGTGGTGGGTTTTGACCCCATGACTTTAAAGAGTAATGTCTAAGTGGCAATTATAACCAGGACTGTCTTAAAGCTGCATTCTCCCATGCACCAAACTGTTCTTGTGAATATTATTATGATTTGAGATCTTTTACAAGATAGGAGAAACTTTTGGAAAGTGGACAATATTTTCTTATCATCTATCCTCTGACCAGGGGATATGCTGTTAGATTTTAACAAATCCCTCATATTTGAATGAATTTCTAATGATAAACTACATAGCTTCCCCCTTACTATTGCAGACGCAGCAAAACTACGAATCTGTAGACTCTTTGCTCACACTGGACATGAATAATTGTTGCTGCTTCGGTATGGAAGATGCTTGGAAGTTCCGGAACAGAGTGAAAGCTGCTGCAGATTTGGTTTCTCCTGACACTTCTTTGGAAATTCAATAGCCATCAAGAAATGCCTGCCATTTTATTTATGTTCAAGAGTGAGGGGGGAGGGGGGGGGGTGGTTGCTGAAGTCTTTTTTAGTATCTTTACAGCGGGCCTTATGATGCAATTATGAGTCATATTGCCTTGATCTAATTTCACTGTTCCTCCTTCTCCTCTCACTCTGTCTGTTTTCTTTCAATGTTTCCAAAAGAAAGAGGTCCAAAAAGGGTGTTGCAGTTTGTTATGTATCTTTTGTTTGTGCTTGTAATTAGTACCCTGTACTTAATCTCAAACAAGCATCTCTGCTGTTGGTTTTGGTTCAAGTTTTATATCATTATCTATAATACAAAATCTTTATGACTATGTAGCTTTGGTATTTCGAACAAATTCATCCTAAATATCTGTATACAATGAATGATGATATGATATGTATAATAATGTGGATAATAATTGGATTTAGGAGCTCTTAAACCTTTAAGCAGTATCCAAAGGAATGTAAATACAAGGTGTACATAATCTATCCCAATACCTTTGGTGTATTCAATGTGTATTCAATTTTTACAGTGCAATAATGAAATAGTAGAAGAATTATGCACTTGCAAAAAAGGATATGTCCTGCTTTTTGTCTGATCACTCTGAACAATCTTGTAAGCAACCACATGACCACTGCCTTGCCTGTTGTATATTAATACCTCCTCAACATTGTCATCATTATTATTATTTATTTTTTCTTCTTTTTATACTGCCTTGTTTTATATTATTATTATTATTTTAATTATTATTATTATTATTATTATTATTATTTTTATTATTATTATTATTATTGCTATTATTATTATTATTATTATTATTATTATTATTATTATTATTATTATTATTATTATTATTA
>JAUEKY010119913.1:0-10298 GCA_031833965.1 Scyllaea pelagica
CCCCCCACCGTATTCTCTTTCCGAAAGAATTAACACCTTGTCATTATGGTGGTTTCATTTTGTCCCCATGAGCAATTTTAAGATAAGCTTTCTGATTTATTGAATTACCTTATTGATCAGCCTACGATTGTTTCCCGAACGATTAGTAAGATGGACTTTTTTCACTTCCTACTCTTTCATAAACAAGATCAAACCATTAACCACCTGTCGGGGGTGTTTGACAAGAATCTGCGCCACACGCTAGAAAAAATCACAATTAAAAGAGGCACTTAAGGGGGAAGAAGAAGAAGAAGAAGAAGAAGAAGGAGAAGAAGAAGAAAAGGAAAGGATAGGGAGACAAAATGGTACTGTCAAGATTTGATAATGTGGAAATACAGAGATGCCGATAAGAACATGAAATACAAATTCCACCGACCGAACCGAGTTGACATTCGCAATAAATCCTACACTATGAACTGTGCGAAAAATCAACGCAAATCAAAACAAACACAACGAAAAAAAAAGCGAACACGCTGTTTCATCCCATCATTATTGACCAACACCGAAGCTTTGCAACTGGATCTATCGTACTATTATCATTTTCTATCGTTTTCGATATTGAGGACGGAAATATCTCAGTTGAATAATAAGACTTAATTTAAATTGATAGAGAAGACAGAGCGGGGAGTGGAGGGGTAGTTGTAATTTTTTTGTCTTCCATGTTGACCAAAATTAGTACGCAAGAAAAAATAGTTCTAATAATGAGATTCAAAAAGGGAGAAAAAAGGCCACTTAAACTTGTAAATTTAGATATATTATTTGGTTGAAATATTCTTGTCATAATCTCTCTACTTAAAAAATTAATAAGGTTTGAGGTTTGCAAAATGTTCGTGAAAAAATTAGTTATCGATTTATAAGCTTTGTGCTTTTAAATCTCCCCTCCCATTCAAAAGAGTGAGTCGGTTTACTTTCTAAGTAAAGTAGATTACCCGTCAGTTCCAATGTCTTTACTTGAAAGTGTTGTATAAAATTTGAGAAACTATTCTGGAAAAGTATTTGAAATTGAATTAAAACGTGTAAACAATGTCGCGGATTGAATTAGACGCAATTCAAGACAAACTGAAAGCTGCCATCCAGAATCATCAGGTAAGAAAGTCGTGTTGCTGATACCCCATCGCCCTCGAATTATTGATTTTCTCCATCTCTTCATTTCTATACTGGAATCAGTGATCTCCAAAGTGTGACAAAGTTAGTTCTTACTGTACTTTGCTTTTACGAATGGATTTAGCCCTCTTTAGTTATTAGTGTATCGTCAAAAAGTGTAATTTGACAGTGTTTTTGCTGTTTATTGTTTCTAAGTTGATTGTCTGAACCTTACGAACTTTAAGCGAGAGCGATTGCCATGGTTTCTGGCTTGCATCTCATCTCGCAAGTTGGCCGACTTGGCTTGTTTTTCTCATATTATTGATTTTCTGTTAGGAAACTTTGGGTGGTGGAGTGGGACTTAGTCAAGCTTTGATTCGTGTCTTTTTTATAATTTCAGATACTTATAAAGACAAAAGGAGACAAACAAGTGAGTTCTGAACTTTTTTTCTCTCACAGTGTGAGAATAAGATTAAAGAAGACCTGTCTATTTTTACCTTTAATACCTAGACTAGTCTAAGAATCATGCATTCTCCATTCCATTGCTAGAATATTCATTTCATCATGATTGATTTTTGTTGTGGAAACTTTTCTATGATTTTGAGTAGTTTCTATCAAGATCTCTTTTGTTTATCTACTTTTTAAGAATGTTGCTTTCAAGAGTTGTTTGGCAGATCTTCAGGAGGAGATCAAAAGGCTCAGTGAGGAACAAGTAAGTTTTGTGCATTTTGTTTTGAAGGAAGTAAACAGATTTATGAAAGCTATTTCAGCAATATGATAATGATTCTTGAAAGAGCGGTGAGACATTTTGTCCTTTGAGTTAAAAGACGGCGAACTTTTTTTCATTTTTCTGCTGTTTCATATATCATCCTTTCTCTCTTTTGTAGGTGATGATGAACTTAAAAAGAACCCATTTAATACGTTTTTTAAAAATTAGGGAAACCTGAAGATTTTCTAATGGCTTTTATGCCTTACAAGATTACACATTTTCTTTTCTTTTTTTTCATCTTTATAGTGTTTGTTTTATATGTTTTTCTTTTATTTCACCTTCCTTGATTTTACTTTTGTTCATATGTTTATCATGTCAACCTTGCCATAATAGGCTCCATCAAAGACATGTTGAAAAAGCAGGTGTGGGATAGAGTCAATTAAACATTCAATAAAATTAGAAGCTCTCCTCAAAAGTTCAGTTTTAAGTTGAGATCTGAAGGCTCAGAAAGTTTGGCTGGTTCTTATATCTTGTAACATTGAGTTCACACTTAGGGTGCAGCAAACTTGTAAACCTAAAAGACACAATGTATTCTAAAAGCCAACTTGTAAACCTAAAAGACACAATGTATTCTAACGATGATGTTACATTTATTGATTACATTTCTATTTTTGACATGGTTTTTCTTTGCTATTTTCGAAATATTAATTATCGCTTTCTTTAATTTTGTTCTTTTGAACTTTTATCAACACTTGGTTTATGTTAATTCTAAAGAATAGAATCAAAGATGTGACTTCCCTTCTGCAAGGCAATTTAATGAATTGAATCACCTGTGGAAAGAGCTTTTTGTTATTCTTTAATAAGCCAAAAGATGCTTGATTTGAGACAGTGATATTGGGTGCTATATAATTTGACTTGTGGCAATAAGGGAAAAGTCAATTATAGAGCTAAAAGGACAAAAAAAAAAAAAGAACTATTATGAAACAGAGAAATGATCAGGCTGAATGAATTTGATTGAGAAAAGAAATTGAACAAATATTTGACACTGAAAAGTTCATGAAAGAATTTTTTTTTTATTTCATTATCTAGTACCCTTTTACTATTGCAGTGTAGGGCCAACTCTTATTGAGATATAATTTCTCTGGATCGTAAAGGAAGTTGGTTATAAAGTGACTCCTCTGTTCTAGCATTCCTGAAATCAAATGATAATTGATTTAGAGTTAGTATTCAGGGACTCTCTACTCCTCAGACTGATATTTTTTACCCTGGTGTTATTGTCTTCAAACTCAAAATAAAAATTGAATGGTTCTAGTTCCTTTTTTTTTGTAACCATTGTGTTATTAACTTGGTGTATAATTTTTGTTCATCTTTACCTTCTCCTCCGTGTCTTAAAACCAATTTCTTGTCTTTGAGGAAAATAGGTAATGATTATTAAGTAAGGTTTGTTTATGGTCAATTTTTAGTCTCTATTTGTTCAATTGGTCTGCTATAGTTCTGAGATGTTCTTGGAGCACAATGATTATTTTTTTCGTCACTTTTGATCTCTTCAAGTATTAGATGGAACATGATATTTATTCAGGGAAAGAGGTAAAATCATCATGATACATCCTTTAATTTTAAGTATCTTTATTCTTTATTTGCTCAGAAAAAAATTGTCGTGAAGTTAAGGGAAAGTTTGGTGAAGTCATCTTGCCAGTCTGCCCAGCCCCAGACGAGTGTGGTCAACCAGGTGTTGACCTTAGACCAGTCAGGGACTGCTGTAGGACAGTCACGCATCGTGCAATACCCAGCACCAGGTGGAACCACCATTCTCCCTGTTGGGATGGTTGCTGTTCCTTCAGCCCATGTGCAGGTTAATTCATGATTTCATTGAAATTTGAAAACAGAGTGACTCATTGTATTAACTCTCTTTTTATTGTAAAGATGCTTTTCCCATAATTTAAAAGTGCTCCTTGATGTGTGTTCCAATCTTGAAATTCTATTTTTGAAAATTCACATTTGATGTGAATGAATGTATGCTTTCTTTAAAGGGTAAGTACAGAAAATGTAAAGATTTTGCTGACAATTTGAAGAATGGTCAGCAGCCCAGATTATTTTTTACCTAGGATTGTATAACTCTACTGTATCAATATGCTATCTTTTTGCAATATAAAGAAATTGTTATCCAAGAAATAATTGTTACACCTATAAAGCAATTAAATGCGAAGCAAACAATGCTTCAATTTATTGGGTTGATTAAAGATAAATTTCACGCTGCTCTCCAGTGTATCTCTGTTTTATATAGTCTCACTCTATTTATACCTAGTGGTAAACAGATATTACTGAAGTAACTGGAACTAATCACTCTGTTTGTACTCCAGATTGATTCATTTTGAGTTCATCACTTTTTCATTATTTTGGTTTCATAGTAGGTTATGTTGTGTTCTTTTGGTGGTTGTTGCCTCGTTTGAATTATTTTTAATTTTTCCTCTATTCTTTTATTTGTCCATTGCAGCGTCCTGCATTGGGGGTAACGTTCAATGCTGGGAGAGGTGGTCAGCTGTGTACTCCTGCCTACATCACCTTGCAGGCCAGAGATTATGCTTCCGCTGTGGCGGCAGCAGCAGCAGCCCAGCTTCCATCTGGAATCCAAGGCAACAGCATAAGCATTCCTATCAATAGTATGACCAACAATAATAACACCATTGCATTGCAGAATAGCATAGCCATCAACAACATCACAAATGCCATCAATGTTAGTAACCTCAATGGAGGTATAGTCAACGGCAGCATCAATATCTCTGGGTTGACGAATGGCCCTAACATCAGTAATCTTACCACCATCATCGGCTCTGGCATCAGTACACAGCCAGTGGGAAATATCGTTATCGCCACCCAAGCTATCACTCAACTCAATAACCATTTAGCCTCAACAGTCATCAACTCACAAGCAGTTACCATCTCCCCCATGACCAACTCTGGGAAGCAGCCCACCACAATTCTCACCACCGCCAGCAGTGGTACCCCTTTTGTAACGGTCATGCCAGGAAATGGATCTTGCCCCGAATCCACCACAACGTCTTCAGCACCTAGTTCTTTGACCTCTCAAGCTTCGAAAGTGCCAGCTACTATTACCGTTACAACTGTGAGCAATAGCAGCCAGTCTACCGTAGAAAAGCCACAGTTTTCAAACTTGCAGAAAGTTCTGGAAGGACAAGTGGTCCAGCACACAGAGCAGCGACCATCTCCCAGCTTCCCTATCAAAGTGCCACAGTACACTGCATCCCCCATCCGTACCCTATCCAACTCTAGCAATGTTCAGGTAGGTGATTACAACTTTTATGCAGCTTTTTATTTTTCTATTAGTTTCCCAAAGAACAGTGGCAAAAGTTCGTTCATAGCAGCTAATATTGATGATAGTAGATAATTTGTTAGAAGGAAAAAATGAATTTTTCCAATGATGTGAATTCTATCATAGCAAAATCTGGCTCCAACATATGCCACTTCCATCACCTCAATGTTTGTCTATGCCATGTTTATCTTAAGTAAATGAAGATAAATCAGGCAGTAAAAATTCTTCAGGGTTTAAAGTGGTGCTACTTAATCATGCATTTAGTTTCATGTGGGAGGAACATTGACCATTACTGTATCAAAAAGAATTTTATCCCAGATAAGCTGGAAAGCTTTGAGAATTATCAATTTACTGATGGATGTAATTAATCATGACAGTAATAATATGTACGCTTGTGTTGCACCTTGTACCCCTCTTGTCTTACAGGCTCTGGCTGCATTCCTTCTAAATAAACAACAAATTGTGCGTAACTTTTATCCGCATTCTTCCTCATGCACACTATATTCATATTTGCTACCAACTTGATTTGTCAGCATGAATTTTTACATTCAGATTCACCTTCTTTTTCAGACTTTTTGTGGTATCAATACCTGTAATTCTTTATGACTCCCTTTTTTTTTTCTTGTGCCTTGTATCCAGCATTGCAGCATTGCACCAGCTCCAAAATCAAATGTGCCGTCTGTCCGCCCCAGCGTGCCCTCACTGTCAGTCCGCCCCAGTGTTGCTCCCGCACCTGCCGTTACTACTAGTGTTGGTAAGAAGCAGCAGGAGGAAGTGAAACCCGTCCCTGCTGCAGCGGCAGACAGCAGTCCGGTAAAGAAGAAGGAACCACCAGCTGAGGCTTCGTCAGACTTAAAGAAACAGCCTGCTGTGTCTCCGGGAAAAGCTTTACGAATGGAAGAGGAAAAGGTGAGACATGCTCTGCTGATTGGTTGTCTGTAAAATATAGCTGTCAAATTTCAACCGAACCCATTACACTCTACGCACTCTGAACAGAAGTCTTCTCCTAGATCCTAAGCTCCATACCGGCAATTACTGGAACTTTAGATTTCAGACATGAATTCACCTTGTACCCCATTCATCTCTCAGACTGATTTTGGTCTTTTAAAATCCACAAATGGTTATATTTTAAGTGGAAACAAACAGTTACAATATTAAACACGGAAAAATTAGGGGAAAAAATCATGAAAGTGAAAATTTCCCAAAAATTCCTCATTGTCACCACCACTGGACAGTTTATACTGCAATTTGATATTTAAGAAATGTTATGGCATGTGCTTAAGTAGTGTCCTTTACACTGATGCATTTTGCAAAGTTCACACTAAAATATAGTTTCGATAGACCACCCAGTTTTCTTTCTTTGTTCTTCGTTAGCACGTAGCAGAGCCTTTTCCAAGGACTCAATTTTGCACTGTGGCCGATGTGTATGGAACCTCCAACTATTCCCCCCCAAGAGTCTCCAAAGCTAGGGATAGTGCAATTTCATGAAGACCATTCAAAGGCCAGAATAGTCTGTGCATTCCACTAATGACACACTAGAAACTGACCGCTTCATCTCCGATCGTCTGTGTTCCAACGTTTTCTGTGTCTAATTTGTTCAGATTGATGTAAAAATGATAACCGTTTATTTCAATCATTGTTTTCACCACTGCACTTAATATAGCAATTAGGATCAATGTCTAAGCCATTTTTACTAGCTAAATCATCCACAATTAATGTTTTAGCAGAGCCAAAAATGTAAGAAGGGAGCAATTCAAACAATATTCTTGATAAAATATTACATGGAATTGAAAAAATTGTATCTAAAGCTTAACTAGTCCGTTCACCTTGTAGTAAAAAACCAAAATCACGCTCAAACTCTTAGGAACATGATAACACAACAAGATGTTGTGAAAAACAGAAATTCCCTTTGGTTTTGTTTCCCATAGAGACTTTGGCATAGCAGGCGCTTCCAGTCAAAGTAGGGTGTAATGGGTTAAATTTCTTAAACTATTTTGAGTAAGAGTATACACATTCTATCATAAGACTTCATTCAGACTAGCCCCCAGGGGTCAAAGATCGCTGGATTTTTTCAGCGCTGCCGGAAATTTCAACTGAATTTTATACCAATGCTGCTTTTTCCAACTATAAAAATGATTGATTTTAAAATCGATTTTCCTGTTGCAGGATTTTTGTTCTGTTGGAAGTCTAACCTGCCAGAATTCTTAGTCCACTTCACTTTGACCCCTGCTAGTCCCTTGTCCACCTTGCATTTTGTCTTATTTTCTCCTCTTTGGGAAACTGGGAGGTGTGGATAAAAGAAATTTTTAATTCATTTCATCATTTCATTATCCAGTACCCTTTTACCATTAGGGCTGACTCTTTATGAGTCTGAATTTCTCTGGATCTTGCCATCAAGCCAAGCGGGTGACCAGCCCACTGTGACCTTTTTATTCAATTTGCCCGAACAAAGGCATTTCAGCCTACTATTTTTGATTTCCAACTGCCAAGGGTTCTCTAACTGCTCAACATGCACACGGAACGTCTGATTTTATTTTCCATGTCCGATAGGACTAGTCTCTAGATCCCACCTACCGGTGTTGCAGGGATCAGGGGAGCGGCATATGGGGTTTTTCTTGGGTTTTTAGTGATAAAAATCACTTTGTGATTTTTGTCCCCAGGTGGACTCGAACATGCGCGCCGTTTAGTTTCCAGAGCCATGACCACTGAGTCCCCCAATTTTTTTTTTCTACATTTTTTTCTTTATTTCTTTTTCAGAAGCACGAGTTCATGAAAGCCCTTGATTTGTATGCCCCTGACATGTTGAAAGGTAACTTGACTTGGAAGTGATTGATGTCAACGGTTGGTTTGCACAAAGCAAACAGGCTATTTTTAGGAGAAAGGGCTTTTTAACACTTTAAGTCCCAGCCCATTTTCCACTTCTGCCCAGACCAAATTTCAGTCTGTTATCAGATACCGCCACGTGCTACTTAAAAAGTGGCATAAAACATGTTTTTTAAAGACAATGCATAAAGTATTATAGAGCAAAATAAAGCTAAGAGGCTAAACTTTATGATAATTAGGTTTGTAAAGAGATATATGGCATAAGTAGCTTATTTATATGGGTCAATGGTTGTGGAACAAAAAAAAAACAAGCAAAAAAATAAGGGAAAATCCAACTTACCAGTGGGTTATCTCAACATTATATTACTCCAAAAGATATCAAAGTCAATTTATAATCAATCTATCCATTGTGCAAGGTAGTCCAATTGTCAGAATAACAAAATATAACCAGCTATAGGAAAAATTGACCGTAAATCAAACAAATCACAATTCCACGCCCACTTTCATCATCACTGCTACTATCACTATCTCATAGTCTTCACCACTAAAAATAGCTCTATCACTTTCATTATCAATATCACTAAACACAATATGCTTGTAGTGGCTAAGCAGCGTATCTTTGTATATTTTCATTTTAATGTTGGCTTGTGAATAGGTTGTTTGGCTGTTGTTGAGTTTAACATTTTCCATCTAATTTCAAAGTAATTTTTTATCAGCCATCCAATTCAATGGCGCCTAGCTGTACTTCATTCTTTAGAATGTACATATAAACAGAAATTGAAGGAACCTTGTTGTCATTTTGGTGTAATAAAGATATTTTGGTTTAGAAATAACCTAGAGAATTTTCATGTTGACATACTTCATGATGCTTTGTAAATCTTTCCTAATATCCTTGCTTGCTCTTCTCCTATACCAGAACTTCTGTATAAACGAAATGAAAGGAAAAGGCGGACCACAGCCAATCCCCAATATAGTATTGGGTTTGTAAGCCATGTAAGTATGGTACTTTTGGTTTTTTTCGCTCTCTCATTTTATTTATATAGACAAGCTTTAAGGGATATCCTAATGATACCACAGTTTTTTATATAATTACCCTCCTCCATGCTTGAAAATGCATAGATTTATATTTTTTCAACTTGAAAAGTACGCAAATATATTAAAACACAGTGTGAATTTAAATTTACTATATCATTGACAATTTCAAGTTTTATTGTTACGGTCAAGTTTATCTGCACAAAATTTTGTGGCTAAATCTGTTTGAATATCTGTGTTATGAAGATGTCTTAAGATAACTTTAATTTGCCATATTTTATAAAATATATTTGAAAGAATAGTGTTGTCTGTTGTCTTTTAAATTTCAAACGAGTGCGGTCTTGCTCAATACAATTATATTCTCTCAATTATAAATAACTTCCATTTTTGCAATGTATAGCAAATAATTCCCATAGATATTTTAAGATACATTTTTTTTTTTACCTGCTTTGATAATCCGTAAGTGGAATCTGATCTTAATTTTTGTTGCAGAGATGGAAAAGAAGTGGCTCTGTCATAGACACTCATCCCAACAAGAAGGCCAGAGGTAAGAGTCTGAAATAGGGTGGCTTTATCTCTAGCTTTAGAATGTATTTTTTATCCATACTTCTGATTGCTGCTTGCTAGAGGTGCAATGTTGCAAATAGAAAGACTGTAGACTGGAAAGAAGATAGAAATAGGCTCAGATAGTAGTCACAGAGTAGACATTGAAGATTGAAGAGTTGTGTTCAGCACGTAGAAAAAAGACGAGCATGAGAAGAGAAAAAATGAGGAGCAACATTTGAACATGTGACCCCCTGGGTTTGAACTCTCACCAGCCGGGGCACCACTTGACTCATGAGTGGGTGCATCAGTTGATGAAGGTGAATTCTTCTGCTGGTGACTGGTAAGCAGTGGCACCGTTCTAGGCAACAGCTGCAAATCACCTTTAACCATAGCGGCCTACTGTCTTGATGAAATCAGGACTGTTTTGACGATTTGGCCATGAGGAGTGGGGGAAGGGAAAAAAAGAAGAAGAAAGGGAAGGAGATCGGGTAGGTTGATTAAAACTTAGATTTATTGTAGGTAGGTTTCTGTTGCTATTGTGACCTGTTTGAAAAACTCAGGATCTTTTTTCTCTATGACTTTTGGCTTACTGTTTATTGATTTCTCCCTAGAGTTTTATCTTTCTTTTAATATCCATTACCTGTAGTCTACTTGCCTTACCTGTTTACTTTCTGCCTGTTCTGGGGGGGGGGGGGGGGGGGGGGGGGGGGGGGGGGGGGGGGGGGGGGGGGGGGG